>CAUYQV010043666.1:0-10512 GCA_963574575.1 Galagoides demidoff | reverse complement strand
TTTTTAGCTTTAGAGTAATTTAATCAAGAAGTTGATATTTAGAACATTCATTGCATATGAATGAACTCAACAACATGTTCAAAGTTATAGTAAATCTGTAAAGAAATGTTATATTGAAAAGCTAGCTAACTTACATCATTGACTATACTTATTTTTGTAATGATCTTCAAATTGTCTTTAGAAAGAAAGTTTAAAGTTTATCCTATCAATTTTAATTTTTTTCCTCGTTATTTTGCAATAAAACTTAAATTCTTCTCTAAAATTCTAGTTTGTCATTATATAACCTACAAGAAAGACTTTATAGCTTCTTTCTTGTGGACATAAGTAAGTGAATATCAAAGAAAATTATCTTGAAATGGCTTTAAAGAGAAATACAGATTAGAATATAGAAATATCACAGATGTTAGAGTTTTATTTAATATAAGACTCATGCATTGACATAAATAGAAAATTAGAGATGATAATAAGGCATTATTTTCATAGAAATCTATTCATAGCAATGAAAAATAGAAGATGACTCTAATGGTAGTATACTCTGTAATTTTCTTTTTGTGGAAGCCATTCAAATGAGGACAGCCCTGAAAAGGAAGTCACTTCCATATATTTTGTCACAAAATGCTTCCTTTGTATGGCACATCATCAGTGTTGCTTTCCCACTGGTGATAAACAGAGACATCTATCTCTTCTGAACTCCCCATGTTGTCCAACTTCGAAGGGCTTTAAGAGGAAGCTAGATTGGGCCAGAGAGGATTCTCGATGTCAGAAGAGTTATGTTTAAGTTTGCCTTGGGATTTTGCCTATGGTGTCAAAATAATTCTGCAAATCACTGCTTAGTTTGTTTATAAAGTACACAATGAAACAACAAATATTGAAATGTGATTCAGAGTCCCCTCCAATTTTAAAAACTTGATATTAAGGTATAGAAAAGCAAGGGGAAATTTAAAAGGAGGGCTGGAGAGAAGATAGCATAAAAGTTAAATTATATTCCTTCCCTGGTCTCTCGTGCAAAGAAGTGTATTAATCTATCATTTATATTCTTCAGAGTGAAATCATTTTAATTTCATCTGTATGTTTCTGGTTTGCTTTATGTAATGGCTTTCTATTATTTGCACTTGTGTAAATGGTAGGCAATCAGTAATTTATTGGGCAGGACAGAAGGACCATTTTATGAAAATTATTTTACTTAATATCATTAATTAGCTGCTAGAACATTCTTGTTAATACAGTTAGATAACAGTCTTCAATTCTTGAATGGTAAACATTATAGTATATATTATTTACTTTGTAAAACATATTAATAGAATTCTGGAATTATAGAGGAATAAATAAAACTCAAAGTATGCTCAGTGCCATTAATGCAACTCTTTTCATTTTTAGACAACTGCTACCATTTAAAATTTTTTTCTATTACGAAGCTAAAATATTTTAAAATCCAATGAGGTTTTATTGGAAGTGAAGAATAAAGCATTTGGAGAAAGAAATATAGACTTGGTTAATATGTAGCAAGAGCTAAATAAAAATATAATTCAGAATGATAACAGATAGATTTGATTGTGATTATAAGGGGTAAAGGCAGAATCAAAAATTCCAGCCACAGGCCAGGTGAAGAAGCTCACACCTGTAATACTAGCACTCTGGGAGGCCAAGGCAGGTGAATCACCTGAACTCAGAAATTTAAGACCAGCCTGAGCAAGAGTAGAACTTTGTGTCTACTAAAAATAGAAAAGTTATCCAGGCTTGTGGTGGGTGCCTGTAGTCCCAGCTACTCATGAGACTGGGGCAGAAGGATTGCTTGAGCCCAGAAGTTTGAGGTTGCTGTGAGCTATGCTGAAGCCGTGGCACTCCTTCCTGATCAATACAGTCAGACTCTGTCTGAAAATAAATAAATAAATAAAAGTTCCTGCCACATTACCTGCTTTCTTAATAGTGCCTACAATGAATTGAAAATACGTTGATTATTTTCAAGAACAATTTTAATCTACTTATTTCTTGTGACCACAATTTTATCCATTGGGATCAATGACTTCTATTTATCCTGAGCCTTTCAGTGGCCTAAATGGAGAAATAATTGCAAGGATTGGGTGGTGAAGATGGAAATACATTCACATTTCAAAAGATTACTGATTCCTCCTGACAAATGAGACAGGTTTAACATTGTTGTGAAAAGTGTGATATATGCTCATAAAATTAAAAAAGAAATCTTAAATCTTTCTTTTCAAAATTTCAGATAGTGGATATCTTCAATCTATCCATTCTGAGGATCATGTTTGGAACTTGTGTAAATCCTGTGGACGTCAACAAATTTTAGACCTCAACAAATATTGATGCATAGGATCAGTAAAGATATCCAGAAGGATCTTGAAAATGAGGGCCTGGCTGTGCATGTAAACTATCTGAAAATTTAAAGGTTGGAGAACATCCCAAGAGAAAGAAAATTTTAGGGTAAATATGAAAAGAATATAGCACCATAACTGAAAAAGCTGAAACCGGTCCTGAAGTGTGATATTATATGCCTAATAGTGAGAGAGTTCACACAACTACTTTATCCAGAAAGGCTGGTGATTGAGCACTATTCCATAGCTGATAGTTTGGGATAGAGTGAGGTAAGCAAACAATTCCAGAGAATGAGAAGAAAAGATAGTCCAAGTTCTAGAGAACATACTGACAAATTTTGGGGGAGAACATAATCCATCCCTTTTGGAGCACTTACAAAGGATAAAATTTGCTCTCTCTTTCTCTCCCTCTCTCCCCCCTTCTTCCTCTCCTTCTCCATGCAGGACCCTTATTCTTCTGCCCCATGAAAGGATGATGATTCTGGGTTGGCTACGTACTTTTCCTAGCAGTTAGAGGAAGACTTAAATCATGATAATTAAGTCTGACTTTCAGGGTTACAATGTCTGACCGAGAAATGTAAGTCATTAATGAAAAAGAAACCGTTTGTTATGTAACTGAAGTGAAATAATGACTCTAAAAGACAGGGATATTTGTTTCTAGCTACCAGGATGCTAACTTACTGGCAGTTTGCATTGTTTAGTAGATCTTTGTAATAAGCCTTGCAGCCTTTAGAGACTATGAAGTCATTGTAATATGTTTACTGTCACAAGCCTATATCCAGTCTTAAACTTGTCCTAAACTGTGTAGGATGAGGCATGGGCTAAGGATTCAACAAACTTCAATATGCAAGCCAGTAGTGGATTTAAAAAAATCGCTACTTCCTTGGTTTAAATGATCCAAAGTATTTTTTTGCGCCAAAATATTTCTAAATCCCTGATTTTCAACCTATGGTTCATAGGCTCTTGAAAACCTTCCTTATTACTTTGCTTTCTTTCTGGCCTATTTGTAAGCAACATGTAACTGAATTTATTTGTAAAACATGGTACAGCTCTTTCCAGTGTCCAACTATCTCCACTAGTGAGAATCCATTCTTCCCTGGTACCTGGGTTAGCGGCCCTGTAAGTGATATTTCTCTCTTTTAAATATGTATACAATCAAAATAAAATTGAACATCAATGACCAACTTGAAGAGTTACAAAGGCAACAATACATAGGTTTATATATTTGTGACCACATTCTTCAAAGTAAGTTGTGGTCCAACATATCTAAGATAGTGAAATCATAGTCAGAGAAACAAATGGTTAACTATACCTTGAAGTGATTGTTAATTCATTTAGAAACAAGACAGAAAATTTTCCATGATAAATGTGGTTGGTATGTCATCTTCCCTATGGAAATTTACATTTGTACTTCTTTTAAAAGCCTATCAAATGACAAGTTTTACTCTTATATTAAGAACTCAATCAGTGTAACTATTTGATCCTAATTAAGTTAGGTACTTTTCCAATTTTAAAAATGGATACTTTAGTAGCAGTTTTTTAATAGCATTATTTATTTGTATTTCTCTGGAGACATCTAGTGGAGAAAGTGTAATATACCCTTTTAATAAAAATTTTCATTAAAATAATAATCAATATGGAATTCGTATAAAAAAGTTAAACATTTTACCTGCATCTAAAAATGTCAAAAAAACCTGAGGATTAATAGTGATCTTTTAAATGAAATCTTTTAAAGTTGTTACAGATTGGGCCCAATAAATGATGTCAAATCTGGATAAAAATGGAAAAATCTGGTGCTATTTTTTGCATGCATGTGGCTGAAAAGTAAATTGCTTCTTTTTTTATATGTTTTTTCCTACGTTGACATGGAATACTGGCATGTGGATAAGAAATTATGGCTGAATTTTTCTACTTCAGACAAGTGATTGGAAATTATCACTTCTGATTTTACTCCTTAGTTCTCATCCTCAGCTATGCACCTGTTATTTCTCACTTCTGACACTTTGATACTGTTGATATAATGACTTTCATCTTCTCTCTCATTTGGATCTGGATGATTTTTTTTTTTTGAGAGAGACAATTGGCACCCACCAATTGTGGGCAATTGGTCTCTAGCCCACAAATATCTTCTAATATTGGTCTCTTGCCCACAAATATCTTCTAATATTCCTTCAGCTTATATGTAAGATGAAGGAACTGATAATTATAGCAATTAAAAGAACTCTATGGCCATCTATCTTTTATAGTACTAGAATTTCCATATCCCGTCTAGTGCATTTTGTCTGTGAGGGAATGGTCTAAATTATGATAACTCCATAGTTTGTATTTATCCACTTATCACTCTCCTTGACTCCTTTCCCTCTGAAATAGAAATACTCTCAGGCCTGTGCTTAGACCTCCATCTCTGTGTTAATACATTGTCTATGCTCATTTTTCCATGTGCCATACTGCCCTCAAATTCACTTCATCTATTTCTGGTCTTCGCAATGCATGGACTATATATGTATTCTCTGTACATCTGAAAAGGCTTTTGTGCTTCTTTCCTGGAAAAATACTAATGAAGGCGGAGTTATTCCTCGTTTTCCAATAATTTTCTGGCCAGGCACGGTGGCTGATACCTGTAATCCTAGCACTCTGGGAGACCAAGGTGGATGGATCTCTAGAGCTCAGGAGTTCTAGACTAGCCTGAGCGAGTGAGACCTCAGTCTCTACAACAAGCCAGGCATTGTGGTGGGTGCCTATATTCCCAAGTATTCAGGAGGCTGAGGCAAGAGGATCACTTGAGCCCAAGAGTTTGAGGTTACTGTGAGCTATGATGCCAAGGCACTCTATGTAAGGTAACAAAATGAGATTGTCTCAAAAAAAAAAAATCTTTCTGCTGTCCTCAAAGACATTGAATATATTTTGCTCTGAAATAAACCATGTTTCACCACTTCTCCAGATAGTGATTTCATGTGATGAGTTTCCAATTGCAGAGTTTGAACATTGTTGCCATAAGAGATTTTTTCTTCTTCCTCTCCTTACATGCTTTCCTCACTTACACTCTTCTCTAAGATGTACAGGTACAATGGAGATTTTTACTCACTAACATTGTCTTATAAACAAACCAATCTCGGGACACTCAGCACTGCAGGGAAAGAGGGAAGAGGGAAGAGGGAAAAGACCTGTTAGTCTTTCTATGCATGCATGGCTGGGGTGGACCACTCCAGTTTAGCAACTTTGTATCTAGTGCACTAAACTTACACCATCCAGGTCAGTAGCTTGGACATTTGGGGGTTTCCTCAGGAACTTTTTTTGAATGAGGAAATAAAAAATATTTTAGGGAAGGGCTCAAGGTGCTAACGTGGCACCTACAGGAGTAGAGCTCCAAGCCCTGGTGACACAGAAATTGTCACCCTGCCAGCATTCAAGAACTCTGTAAGACTGGCGGGAAGACTGGCTGCAGGTGCTTTTTATTTTTTTCTAAATATCCCCAAAAATGTCACAAGTGCCAATACAGCTGTCTAAGTAAAGGCTTTTACCTTTACTCCCCCACATTAGGCTGTCCTTGGTAGAGAAGATCATGAGACATATTTTCGATTTCTTTCAAGTTATTAGTGAACATTTTCCCTGTCATTCATGTTGCAGAAACATGTGGGCACAAAGTAGGTTATGACTGTTTTATTTAAAATTCATGTAGCAATAATCTACAGAGGGCAGAATACATAGTGGGCTTAGGTGAACAGGTAAAAATATAGTTGGCTGGCTCAGGGAAGAGGAAAATAAGTCTTTAACTTTACTTTTTTTAATGAAAGAAGTCATATTATTTATTTATTTTTTCTTGGTTTTATGTAGAGTTGTTTTTTCAGGGAAATATAAACAGCTAATAAGTTACTAAATTGTCCTTAATTCTTCCTTTCTTTTTTAATTTCAGTAGATTTAGGGGAACTGCTGGTGTTTTGCTCCAAAGGATGGACTGTATAGTGGTGAAGTCAGGGCTCTTACTGCACTATTATGGAATAGTATACTTTGTACCTGATAGGTATTTGTCTGATCCCTTAGCTCTTCCCCACTATGAGTCTCTAAAGTCCTTTATACTATCCTGATGAGGAGGACATCCTTTCCCCAGTGTGTGTTTTTGTCTGTTTTGTTGATAGTCAGTTGGGTGTAGCTATACATCCCCAAGTGTGGGTTTCTGGTGCAGGGTGTGTGTTCCACCTTCTTCTTGTCCTATAAAACATTCCAAGGACTTCTCAGTCCCCTTAGGGCAGCCTGACACACAGCAGAACTTCTGGAACAGTGCTTCTCTCCTGTGTCTCTGTCACAGTCCACTCAGGTGCTAGGGGATGTTTATGTGGGATCCCCACACAGGGAGACTGAGGGCCTATGACTTCCCCAGCTGGACAGAGGCACCTGCCTTGTGCAGGCCCCTCTGGTGTTTACCCTCTCGGCTTGAGATCCTGGTGAGGGGAAGTGACTCTATCCTGTCCTTGGCCCAGTGCTCTCTTCCCAAGAAGTTCCCAGTTTGCTGTTGGCAGCAGCACCTGTACTTCCCTGGTCAGAAGCTCTCTCCAATCAGGAGTTGGCAGATCATGCAGATGTGAGGGAGGAAAGGGAAACACTCCCATCTCCCCTCCCACCCATCTTGGGGGTCGATCTCCCCCCAAATTTGCTCCCTCATATTCTGCTCCTCCACTTCTTCTGGTGGGATCTCCAATCAGGGTGGGTTCTGGCTCCCTTCCCTCAGTATTTCACCTGGACTAGACTTCTCATCAGTAACGTCTTGCTCTATTTGGGCTGATCTGGTGACTGATGTCTCTAGTCTGGCATCTTGTCTACCTGACATATGATTTCTTCAATACTGACAATAAAGGAGGAAGGAAACCCCTGTTTTTAAGAACCTTCCTTTTTGAAATAAGGAGGTTACAGTTAAGGTTGCTTTCTCCAACCCTCCAAGGCCCACAAAAGTTTCTGGCAATCATGAGTTGCCAGATTTTGTTAACATAATTTGCCCTAAACAGGACCTCTGCTTTGAAAGCCAAAGTGAATAATTCTCTGAACAATTTGAGAAACTTACATTCTTTGGGCCATGATGTAACATGACTCGTTTGTACTCCATGACAGATTGGCTGGCATTTTTGAGTTATGTAAACCACAGGGCACAGACAGTGAGATGCAAATTAGGAAAAGGAATTCCAGAGAATGATAATAGCACTGACAGACAGAAAGGCATAACAAAACCATGATGCATGTGGATAACAGCTTATAGCTGAGTGTGACTGGGGCAGTGGGATTATGCTTGTGGGGACAGAGGGTACTGCATTAAGGCTAGCTCACTTCCTTTTCAAGAAGTACTAATGCCTACACTGACATTAAGAACCAGAGTACTTAACCCCATATATGTGACCATTAGATATCAGTTTCCCCTCAATGTCTTTTTTTTCTTGAGACAGAATCTCACTATGTCACCCTCGGTAGAGTGCTGGGGAGTTACAGCTCACAGCAACCTCAAACTCCTGGGCTTGAGCGATTCTCTTGCCTCAGCCTCCCAAGTGCTGGGACTACAGGCACCTGCCAAAATGCCCAGCTATTTTTTGTTGCAGTTGTCATTGTTTTTTTTAGCTGGTGTGGGCCAAGTTTGAACATACCACCCTTTATCCAAACAGTGTGCTAAGACCATGAGATACACAGAGAACCGGATGCTCTCAGAGCATCTTAAAGACAGTGGCTGTAAAGTGGCCTTCTATTTTGACCTTCTCAGGAATAATTACTGACAATTTATTTTTTTCCTGAGGTTGAGCCATACTTCCTTGTTTCTCTGTATACCATTTGATTTTTTTTTGTTGAAACCTGGATATTAGGATCTAATAATGTGATAACTATGGAAACCAGATTCTCTGCCATTCCCCAAGGTCTGCTATTTTTGTTTTCCCTTAGTTTTGATTGTTGTAGGCTGTCTTGTGCCAAAGATCAGCCTGAGATGTAAAGTTAAGGTCTTCTCAGGTCTTTTCTGAGCCTGAGTCTTTCCCTGGGTATGTATGATAGGTAACATTCTAATTTTCACTGTGTATGCAAGTGCTTTCAAATATCTAGTCTTTAATATGTGGCTTCTAAAAGGGGGAAAAAGAAAAACGGAATGGGGGGTTGTTGAAAGACACCAGTTATTTAAATCCCCTGGAAGTGATTTCAGTGGGGGAGGGCAGGACTTACAACAATGGGGGTTGTGGGAATGAAACAGTGTCACTCACTTTTGTTGTGGACCTCTGTAATCAGAAGAAGCAATGAGTGAGTAGAACATAAATTCCTAATATTTGGAGGAAAGAGTTCTTATTGTTAGCCTGGCTCCTGCTAGCTGCATACAAGCTGCTCTACAAATGCTGTCCACAACCCCGGCCCTAGGGCCGGGGCAGGGGATGCATATCCACTACTGAACCAAGAGCTGGTATTGACCAAAATTAACCACAGTTTACTGTCCAACCTTTCCCCTGGAATTTTCAAGACTTCAATAGACTCCAGAGTTCAAAAATAGTTACATCAGACAAACCTTCCCAGGACAGTGGTTGTGTAGGCGCTGTGTTGTGTTTTCTGTTTCACAGCCCTCCAGATTCTCTGCCTTGGAACTGTCTTTCATCTCTAATCTTTCTACTCACACATTTATAATTTCACATAAGAATATATGTTATTATTAATTTTTAATAAAGCCTTTTTTCTATGAATTGTTCTCACTCCTTGAATAGCCTGTTATTTTTCTTCAGGTTCATGTAATCATCTATATAAGTATTATTTATGTCTATAAAAATAATCATTTCCATACAAATGTATAAAATATGTTCCTATTAATAGTTTCATACTTGCTAATTTTATTTAACATTCCTATTTTGTCCTATTCCAAAAATACACTTAATTTAGCCCTTTCACTCATTTAATAAATCAAAACCCTATATAGTATGCAGATATTCAAAAATGTTTTGGAAAATATGTACAGCTATTCTAAATACAGTGTTTTAAAAGTAGAAATGGTGAGAGAAGTTTGATTTTTAAGCACAAATCAGATATTATACGGGGTATTTTGGGAAAAAGTCTTTTTTTTATATAAAACATAAGGCTTTAATTGCCAAAATATACTATTTTCACCCTACAGGGAGCACATGGAAATATTAGGTTCAATAATATATATTGGAAATATTAGGTTCAATAATATGTATTAATTTTTCTGTGCAATGTCTGAATTTTAGACAGTGCATGTCTCCTCTGTCTTTCTTTCATTCTTTTTTTTTTTTTTTTTTTTTTTTGTTTGTTTCTTGTCCAGACAGTCTTAATTCTGGGTCCTGAGTAGAGTGCAGTGGCATTATCATAGCTCACTACAGCCTCAGACTCCTGGGCTCTAGGGATCCTGCTGCCTCAGTCTTCTGGTTAGGTGGGACTGCAGGCTCCTGCCATAGTGCCTGGCTTTTTTTTTTTTTTTTTTTTTTTAATTTTTGTGGAGATGGAGTCACACTCTTACACATACAAGTCTTGAACTTCTGAGCTAAAGCAAACCTCATGCTCCAGCCTCCCATATTGCTAGGATTATAGGCATTAGCCACTGCTCTTTATAATGGATGAAACTTTATTATTAAATCATTACTGTTATATGTAATGTTGTCATATTACATGTTATAAGTAGTCAACTAGGTGTTCTTTCATTAGTATTATTTCTTACCTTTTGAAAGATACTCTAATTTTAATAAATTATTTACTTTTATGTTTATTTTTAAGAATATTATCCTGTAAATTGACATGTATTTCTTTAGAAATAAAGCATACTTAACATGTGAAATTAACATAAACTAAATTATGGTATTTAATATTTTTATTTTTTGGTTTAAGAAAAAAGGTGATATTATTATCATTAGAAATACCAAAAAAAAAAATGGCATTGCTTTCTAAATTGGATGGGTATGAGGCACAACAATTAAATGACTTTGAATGAAATTTTTAATTTAAAAATTTATCATCATCACCAGACTTGGGACGCAGACAAGGAGCTGTCAAAGACAGCTGCCTCAGGCCTCACAGGGATGGTTGCAGAGCATGGCTGGCAGTGGTGGCTGTGGCTCTGGCTGGGAACAGTACTGCTGGTGGTAGTGGTGGGGGATAGCCAAGGGCCTCCCCTTACGGGAGAGTGGTGAACCTGAAGCAAAGGTCCTCCACACCAAGC
>CAUYQV010043665.1:0-19747 GCA_963574575.1 Galagoides demidoff | reverse complement strand
TGGGAATACAAATTAGTATAACCTCGATGGGAAACAGTGTGAGATTCCTCAAGGAACTCAAAGTAGACCTACCATTGGATCCAGCAATGCCATTAGTGGTTATCTATGCAAAGGACAGGAAGTCATTTAACCATAAAGAGTCTGCATCTGAAAGTGTATCACAGCACAATTCACAATTACAAAGTTGTGGAATCAACCTAAGGGCCCTTCAGTTCAGAAGTATATAAAGAAAAGATGGTGCATAAACACCATGGACACCACTCAGCCATAAGGAGGAATGAAATGTCATTTGCAACAACACATTTGGAACTGGAGGCCATTATTCCAGGTGAAGTATTTCAGGCAGGGAAAACCAAACACCGTATGTCCTCACTAATAACTGGGAGCAAAACAATGGGAGCGCAGGGCACCGAGCAGTAGGAGGGGCATGGGAAACACAGAGGGGGCGGGCAGGAGGGTGTGTGTGGGATACAAACTCACCCACTGTTTCTGCTGATGGGCACAGCAAAAGCCCCGACACAAGAATTATACAGGAGGTCCATGTAACCAAAACACATGTGCCCTTAATATTTTGAAATAAAAAACAAAACAAACAAAAAAATCCCAATTATTTGTGCGTGCATGTGTGTTAGAGAGGAAGAGAGGAGAGTTTTTTATTGCCTAATTTAAGTAAGAAGTCCAGGGATACAAATTGCTGTTGGTACAGTTTAATTCATTACCAGGACCTGGTTTCTCTGCATTTCTTAGCTCGCTTCTACTGTATGTTATTTTCATTGTCAGGCTCCAACTTACTGCAAGGTGGCTGCCAGCAGCTTCAACGCTGTCCTTGCAGGTTCACCACCAGGGACAAGAAGAAATCTTAATTAGAGCAAGAGTCCTGCACTTACCCAGCAGCCAGTGAGCTCAGAGAGACCGAACATGCTGATAGGACAGTCAAAACTAGAAAACTAGTGCTTTCGTAATCTTTACTTCCTTAGTAAAATGTCTATTTCATCCAAGGTTCAAAATGTAATTGCAATATACCATTGTATATATTCTAAATTTTTTTTTTTTGCAGTTTTGGCTGGGGCCAGGTTTGAACCCACCACCCCCCATATATGGGGCCAGCACCCTACTTCTTGAGCCACAGGTGCCGCCCTTCTATTATAATTTTTATGTCCCTGAACCTCCCATGGGATTAATTATGTCCTGTTTTCCATTCTTAATTATGCTTATTTTTTTCCTTCATGTTTGTGGCTAGTCTTACTAGCAGTTAATTTTTTCTTCATTAATATTATCCAAGAATTAACTGTTGCCTCTATTAGTGTTCTCTACTTTAATCAGAGATTTCATCTATTTCAGCTTCCCATTTTGTTATTTCCTTTCTTCTGCTTATTTTGAGTCGACTCTTTTTCTACTACTGCTTCAACAAATTTTATTTGTAAAAACAGTAAAACACTAAATTTGGTGAGCTGGTCATAGCTTGCCTACCTCTGCCCCCAGACAACAGAAAAAGAGGATTATCTTTTATAACTCATTTAATGAAAATATCAATACCAAAATCAGGCAAGAAGAAGAAGGAAAAGGCGATTTGTGAATATAGAAGTAAAAATCCTCAACAAGACAAGTTTCTCGGGGGTTGATCTCTGCTGAAACGTGGCTCCTTCTCGCTCGGCTCTGCACCTTCTTCCTGTGGACTCTCTGGTAGGTTCTGGTCCTTTTCACTCATTGTTTAGGGCAAACTACTTCCCAGTCTCATCACAACAACTCTTCCATCCTGTGGGTCGGACTGCAAACTGAATTCAGCAATATAGAGAAAATAGTAATACTAAGTAATGAAACAAGAATCGCCCCAGGAATTTAACATTAGAAAATCTATTAATATATATTCAGTATAATTTTAATCAAAATCCCAATATAGCTTTTTTTTTTAGAAAATTTGACAAGTACATCCTCAGATTCACTCAGTAGGCCCAGAATGGTCAAGACCATTTTTAAAAAAAAGACTAGAGAAGGGTTTCTTTTAGAGATATTGACTTACTATGAAACTATACACCAATTTAAGCAATATCAATTGGCTCTGGGAGCCCACATACATTTGGGAGCTTGTACATGACAGAGTAGATATTTATAAATCAAATGGTGAAAATGCACTATTCAAAAAACTGGTGCTGTGTATGTTGGCAATCCATACAGCAGAAGACAAAAGCCGAGATCCAACTCAGGCATAAAAATTAATTCCACACGATGTTCTAAACATAAAAAGCGAATTTTAAAGACTTGGGAGACTATATTTATGACTTCAGGATAAAAACTCATTTCTCAAATAAAGCACGAGTCAAAACTATTAATTTGACAACATTAAAATTAAAAACTTTATGATAATCCAGCTTTTTTACTTTATACAACAAAGTCAAAAGGCAAGTCACAGCCTGTGAGGATATATTAATAATACATGGGCCCAATAAAAATTTATGAAAAAATACAAACAATCCAAGGTAAAAAATGCATAATTGATAAGCACCAGGAATCACAGAAGACAAAATCCAAAAGGACAACGTGTAAAAAAAGGATTATCCTTGCTAATAATCAAAGAGATTCTACTCTGTGAAAGTTCCGCCCAACTATTAAAATAAATGAAAGTTCTATGAAACTAATTATAGCTCAAGAATATGGGGAAAGAGGAGACGGAGGAGAGGGGAAGGGGGAGGATAGAGGAGGGAGGGTGATTGGTGGGATCACACCTATGGTTCATCTTACAAGGATACATATGAATCTTTCTAAATGTAGAATACAAATTTCTTAACACAATAAAAAAAATGAAAGTTGCAAAATGAAATATGATTTGCATTCAGAGTGGCAAAAATATTAAAAAGTCTAATTAATCCAGTGATTGATATGTGGGGCAAATAAGAATTTTTTTTCTTAATCTGCTCTGTAATAGCATCCAGTTCTGGTTAGGGGTGCATGTAAGCATCAGGGGTATGAGTAAGTGAGGAAGAGGATACAGAGAACAAGAAGCTAGAATTACGAGGCACAAGGGTTACAGATACCGACCTCAGCTACAGAGGCAGATGGAGAGTCCAGTACAAGATGCTTAAGGTCAGGGGGACTCAAGTGAAAAGGACGGGAGGGGAGAAGGTCCAAGCCAACAAGTGCAGGAAGGAAGAACACATATGAAAGTAGGAAATGTTTTAAGGTCATACTCAGAATGTTTTGGGCACTTCAGAAGTGGAGTTGCCTAGGAAATGAGAATTCCCCGAAAAGTGGCTGCTGGTAAACAAATCTGGCCAATATCACCATTGTTTAGGGACCAATATCACCATTGTTTAGGGCAAACTACTATCCAGATTCATAACAAGAAAACTTTCATCCTGTGGGTGGGAGTGTAAATTGGTTCAATCCCTTTGAAGAGAAACTGTATAATATCTAGTGGAAGTTGAAGATAGACAGATATAAATACATATAATCTACAGTAACCAGAAATTCTACTTCTATTTCCTCTCCTAGGAAAATGTTCACAAATATTTACAAGGAAATAGGCTCTTTGTATTCATTAACTTGTCTATAATAGAAAAAAAAAAACTGGAGAAACCTAAACATCTATCAACCAGAGAACAGATAAACTGAAACTCTATATAGCTGTTAAAATTAAAAAGACCGCTGCATGAATTAACAGGAACAGACATCAAAAACATGATATGAGATGCAGAAAGATAGTAAAAGGCTAGTATTCCTGAATGCATACACGCATGATAAAACGCTTGGGAAAGATAAACTTTTGGAGTAGAAAGAAGAAGGGAAGTGGGCTTAGGTTTTTGATCCCTCTGTAATATTTTATCTCCAAAAAATTAAAAACGAAAAGAGATAAACTTGAAGTGCATGCTGCAGCAGTTTGACACCTGCTTAATCTTAGTGATGGATAAACGGAACGTACATTTTCTTTTTTACTTTACCATATGTTTGAAATATTCCATAATTAAAATTAACCAATATGTGAAGTTTTCATTTCAAAATTCCTTATTGGATTTTTAAATTTTTCCTTTTTAATAAATAATTTCCCCCAAAGAAAATCGGCAAATGAAATGAGCAAAAGTAAAATATAGAGAAAAAGCTTCGAGCACGGTTATTTCATCTTATCCATATTTATATTTACCTGAAAAATAAGGAGGAAAGGAGGATGCGTGGTGGGGTCTCAGATGGAAATGGTAAGAAGCCTACCTGCCCACAGGAACACAGCAGTGGAGGGCTATGCCCCTCACAGGATTCTTAGATGAGCACCACACCTTCTCCTGTGGCTAGTGCTCATCCCCTCCATGAAGTGCATTTTGACTCACAAAATAATGACCGGGAACCTTCCAAGCCCAGCTTTCACAGTTCCCCCCACCAGGAGGAATTTGTAAACTCTTTCTTAAGGTGACCAGATTTTAACATTGGTAAAGCGGGACACCATTGATGGGGGGGGGGGTGTTCTTAATTAAAAATTTGGTCTATATGGAGCAACAAAAATTTTCATAGAACGCAAAAATAGTATTGTAATATATTTTTTTTAATTTCAACATAAGTACAATTTACAAATATAATACATTAAAAAAAATTATGTATAGGGCTGCGCCTGTGGCTCAAAGGAGTAGGGCCCTGGTCCACTTGGGCGACCTTGCCCAGGAGGGGAGTAGGGAGTTTACTTTGGCCCTTTCATTTCCAAATGAAGTTACATTAACCTCTCCATTCCCAAATGGAGTTACATTAACCCTTTTCAGCAGCCGAAAACCATATGTTCCCTTCCCGTTGTCCGACCGTTCCCTAGCTTGTTGTGCATTCTTTCCAAAAATTGGGACTTTTTTAAAACGCCTTAGGACACAGGACAAATGGTTAAAAATTGGGACTGTCCTGCCAAAAGTGGGACATCTGGTCACCTCACTTTTTCTTCCCACTATTCATTCTTTCTGTATACTATCCTCCCTGTCTTAGGTATTATTTAGTTGCATGGATAATTTATGCTCAGTATTTAAAGTTTGTTTTTTATATTATCCTATACAATTTACAGAGGAGGTTTATATAAACAAAGGGATGGATGGACAGATAAAGAGAGCTGATAGATGAGTTAATAGATACATAGAGAATAGAAGTAATGAAAGTAATAAACAGATGTCAGATGGCGCAATGAACAACTGCTGATTTTATAGACGTTTCAGTAGCAAGATGCTATAATATCTTCCTTCAAGGGACATCTTCATTGTTTTGCACTGAGCACAGGAATTGACAGCACTACGATTTTATACTTTAACATATAAAATTATGAAATTATATGTCCTCTATGACTATTTTAAAAATTCAAAATATAATTAATCACCCCTATCCCGTGTCAGCCTGGCTTCCCAGCCAAGATACCAAATGTTAACAACTGGCATGTTTCATCTCGTGTCTTTTCTCATGAAAATACCAAGACATAGTATTGATTTTAACTCTGGTAAGCTTAGTTTTAACAAAAGTGGGATCAAACTATATATAGTCATTACATTTTTCTTACTTAGGGAAAACAAAATGAAACAAAGCCTTAGGGCAATTGAATGTGGAACATACCAATATTAATATTTCTGTGAACTCATTATAAGATTTCTCAGTGGCTTCCATCTAGGGAATAAGCACTCTCCACATAATGTATTATTTGCTAGAAATGTTTGCAAATTGAAGCCTCAGCTACCATCTGCGACAGCAGAAAACAGAGGACTAAAAGGCAGTGTAAGCCAAGACTGAATCACCAAAACCAAGGTGAGCACTGACCAGAGAACAACCCCAGGGCCACATTCTGTGGGGGTCTGCTCCCCAGGATGCACCCTCCAGGCTGTAGCTTTGCTTGCGGGGGGTCCTGGGACTTTGGGTCCTAACTAGTGACCAATGGTGAGACTCTGCCAGATCTCCACCACTGTTACCACTGACACCAAAACCAGCTTCCCCCGCTCCATGCAGTCACAGCCCTCAGACTCCCAGACTTAAAGCACAGACTGAAATGGAAGAAATGCACCTACTTAATGCTTCCTGATTTCACAAAGGCCCATCCATGTCTGGGCTCTCTTCCCAGACATTTGATTTAATTGGTCTGTAGTGAGGACTAGGTGGTTCAGATACACTGTAAAGGTTGTAAATTCTTGATTTTGAGAGATGTCCATGGTATATTGACAAACAATAAAGAGATTCTGCACTTTCTCAGCCCTGAATTCACAGCACTGTGCCTATTTCCACCCTGAGCTCAGCGATATAACCAGTTCCTCAATTTAAACCTCCAGACCTAAGTTCCACTAGGGGACTGTGTACAGCTGGGCTCCAAATGATTACTTCAAAACACTTTTACTGTACACTTTCTCTTTTACTGTCCCATTCCTTTCAGATCCTATTAGTGGAGGAATGAAGAAAATTTATAGGCATAAAGCACACAGGCAGCTGAGGTTCTGTGAGTCTGAGCACACCAAGTTCTGCATTTCATGGCTTCTGACTGTATTCCTAAGTAAATATAAGTCATCCCATTTTCTCTGTGTACTCTGGCAATTAATATTGACCTGATGAGTAATCCTAACTCACTTAGCCACTAAACCACAGAAACCCCTCGAAAAACACCCCCCCCCGTATGGCTAGTATGAAGCCCAAGCTACATTTGCAGAGTTTCATGAATCTGATATTATAATGAACATGTCATACCATGTTGGTTTTATCTCAAAGAATCCAGTTTAGAACCTTCTATGATTTTCATCAAGTCTACCTAATCAACCTAGAATCAGATTAGGATAATGTTTACCAGTTGGAGACCAATTAATAACATTATTGTAATCAGTTACAGTAATGATTAATTAATTAGGCTGTGATAGACATGAAGAAATTCTTCACAACAATCTTAAAATGTGATAGTGTCTAATAGTTATTGTTAGTTGTGGACAAAATGGCTGGCCAGAGACACAGGTGCCAAGCCGTCTCAGAAAGAAGAAAATGTTTTAGATGGAAAAGAAAAAACTACCAAACAATCATAGAATTAGTGTAATTCTGAGGGGAAAGCACCAGAGCCTACAAGATTCCCTGGGCAAAGGAGTAGGATATTTACAGAAGACAACGGGAGACACTTGTATCCCAGGGAGATCCCAGGAACAGTTTGCTTCTCTCTCTCCCACATCTCTGACAGTAGAGGGCTGCCAAGCTGCTGGAGAGACTTTCTGCTCACATGAGCCCAGAGGCTGCTGCCACCAGCAAGCTGAGGACTGCTTGTGGACAGGGCACAAGGCTCCTAGGCCCTGAGGCCCTTCCCACCCCACCAGAGACCCAAGCTGGGCCCATAGGCACCACATTGCTTCTCTGGTTAGGAGCCTCTGTGCTCCCCAGGGGGCTTCAAGGCCCAGGTTTCCCCCTGCTTGTTTCCACCCAGATATTTCCCAACTCTGGTCCAGACCATAGGATTCACAGAATTCAATGGGTCCCAGGTAATTTCCGTGACTCTAGAGCTGGACAGTGAGGGCAGATACCCTTTGGACCAGCCTGCCATCAGTCTCTCATAAGACTAGAGCCAACCTTCCCGAGAGACAGCACCACGGCTTATTCCTTCCCACCGCCTGCTGGCAGGGAGGTCAGTTTCTGCACTTTATACCACCTACTGACTCCATTTGGCAAATGAGGGTTCAAGGAATGGCCATTTGAAGGAATGCCTACCCCTCCCCACAGAAAATCTGTATAACTAGATAAGAGCAGAAAGAACCTGGCCTAGAGTCTTAACGTATAAGCATTTAGGCTGCTTCCCTGAGAAGGGTTTTGCAGGTCTGAAGAGCTAGTCCTGACACTCCTATCACCAGCCCAGGCCCCACCTGGTGGCTGGAAAGCAACATCTATCTGAGCCCTGCAGACGTTTTGCTAAGGCTCTCAGGTTCAGCAACCTAGCCACAAACTGCTGTGCACTTCCTGCCACCTCCATGAAGATCAAATAACTCCCTGGAACATATTCTTCTTCATAAAGTATCACAAGAATGGAATAAAAAGTATCCAATGTATTCAATACTACTATGAAATCAGTATATAAGCACCTACACCTATAGTAAAACATAACTACCGTCCAGAAAGAAGGAGGGAAGAGAAAAGAGAGGGGAGGGGAGGAGGGAGGGTTTGGGGGGACCCAACCTAATGTGTAATGCAATGATACATTTCTATACTATTAAGAATAGAGTATGAATGTTTTTGCCACAACAAATAAGTAAGCAAGGAGACGGTTATATTAATCAGTTAGATGCAAGCATTCCACATTGTATATCAAATCAGCACATTGTATACCCCACAAATGCATTAATGTACACAGTTATGATTTGATAAAGAATTAAAAAAAATAAACTCCCTGGTAGGTAGAGGGTCCTTCTGACAGCTTGAGGCACTCAAATACTCCAATTGGACCAGAGTCTCCCATGGGCGTAAAAGAACATCTGAGCAAGTGGCTCACTCACACAAACATCGACCAAACACTGGGAGAACAATGATAAAGCCCTTTAAGGTATCTTCCAAACGAAGCAAACAGGGTATGACTGATTCACATTCACGGGTACCACCCCTCACCACCAAGAGTCAGCTGGAGGCCCTAACTCACTATACTCTGTTGGGAAGAGATGAAGACTGTGGGTCAGAGGTAACCCTAGAAGTTCATTAAACTTGCCAGAGGTAAAAAAGAAACTTGCTCATAGGCAACACAGGACCAGAACTCTCTGGGATCTCAGAGACAGATCCATAAGCCAGCCCAGACACCCTTAGGTCTCAACCAAAAGGTCAGATGAGAAGGAAAACTCAAGGAATCTGAAAAATCAAAGTCAAAGATCACCCCCTAAAATAAAACAGTACTCCTTACCAATGAATGCCAACCAAATGAAAAGATTAAAATGACAGAAGAAGAATGTTAAATGGATTATAAGTAAACTCATGGAAATACAAGAAAAAATGGAAACCCAACACCAAGAAGCAACAAAGGCAACACAGGAAATGACTAAAGAAATTGACGTATTAAAGAAAAACCAAACAGAACTTCTGGAAATGAAAAAGTCTTTCTAGGAATTATAAAGCACAGTGGAAATCCTTCAGAATATGCTTGATCGGACAGAAGAAAGAATCTCAGCACTTAAAGATAATACCTTTGTGCTAAATAGTCAGTTGAAGAGAAAGAACAGAGAAACGAGAGGAATGAACAAGGACTTCAAGAAAGGTGGAACCATGTAAAGAGATCAAACATCAAGAATCAGGCATCATGAGGGCAAAGAAGAAAACTCACATGGGTTGGATAATTTATTTGAGGAAACTATTAGGAAAATTTCCCCTGCCTTAACTAGAAATCTCGATATCCAGGTACAAGAAGCACATTGCACTCCTGGGAGATTCATCATAAAGACACAGTCATCGTGATACATAATAATTAGGCTGGCCAAAAAAAAAGAAAAAAAGAAAAAGAAAGGCACTCTTTTGAGCAATAAGGCAAAAATAGGAGGTCACTCACAAAGGAAAACTGATGAGACTAACTTCAGACTTTGTCAATGAAATCACACCAGCCAGAAGGAAGCAGGGACACTGATCAGCCTTCTAAAACAGAATAATGGCCAGCCTAGAATCTTCAACCCTACAAAAGTAAGTTTCTTATACAAGTAAGAAAGAAAGATTTTCTCAGACAAGGAATCACAAAGACCAGACACCCCTGGCGGGAAGTACTCAGACCTGTGTTACACAGTGATTAGCATAATAGACACCCACTAGTGGAAATCCTTCCAAAAGCTAAAGTTCAGAGCCCAGATACCACAATGGCTCAAGAGGCAAAACAAAATAATGAGGATCTTCCTAACAGGGTGAACAGAAATCCATCATAGTTCAATATTTTCATTAAACATGAATGGTATAAATACCCCTTTGAAGAGATATAGTCTGATGGAATAAATTAAAAATTTGTTTAAAAAGCCAACTAGCTTCCAACTCCAGGAAACACATCTAATCCACAAGGACTCATTTAGACTCAAGGTGAAAGGATGAAAAACAATAACTCATGCAAACAGAAACCAAAAGAAAGCTGGTATAGCCATTCTCATATCAGATGACACTGACTTCAAATAAGCAAAAGTAGAGAAAGACAAGGATGGTCACTACATAATAGTGAAGGGAATAATTCAACAAGAAGATTTAACAAATGTTTATTCACCTAACACAAGAGTGCCCAGATTCATAAACCAAATTCTACTCAATGTAAACAAAATGGTAAATAGCACCATAATCACTGGGGACTTCAACACACCGTGGACAGAACAGAACAGATCCTCCACATAAAACAAGCAAAGAAACATGGAACGTAAAGTGAACTCTAGAACAAATGGACTTAACAGATATTTGCAGAGCATTCTACCCCAAAACTACTGAATATACATTCTTCTTACCAGATCATGGAACACTTTCTGAGATTGACCACATCATAGGCCACATCTCAATCAATTAAAAATATATAGAAATAATACCATGTATCTTCTTAGATCACAGAATAAAATTAGAAGTCAATTCCAACAGAAACACTCATCCCTACACAAAGTCATGAAAACTAAACAACTATTGCTAAACAATAGTTGATTCTATAAGGAAACAAAAATGGAAATGAAAAGATTATTTAAACTAAATGATAATGGGGACACAAGTTATCAAAATCTGTGTGATATAGCTAAAGCAGTCCTGAAAGGGAAACTCATAGCCTTCAATGTGTACGTCCAAAAGAGAGAAGATCACAGATCAGCAATCTAATGAATCATCTCAAGGATCTGGAAAAGGAAGAGCAAATCAATCCTAACCCCAGCAGAAGAAAAGAAATGATAAGATCAGAGCAGAATTAAAAATGAAATCAAGAACAAAAGAACTATACTAAAGATTAATGAAGCAAAAAAAAAATGGTTCTTTAAAAAGATAAACAAAATTGACAAGCCTCTAGCTAGATTAACCAGAAACAGGAGAGAAAGGACTCTTAATAAGCTACATTAAAAATGAAAAGGGGGAAATTATAACTGACATCATAGAAATATAAAATTTCATCTTAAGGTACTATAAAAATCTCTATGCTCACAAAATTGAAAGCATGATGGAAATGGATAATTTTTTTTGAAAACACACATCCTCCCTAGGCTTACTTAGAAAGATATAGAACTCCTCAATCAACCAATATCAGCACTGGAACTGAAACAGCAATAAAGATTCTTCCAACAAGAAAAGATGTGGACCAGATTATTTCACACTCAAATTTTACCAAACCTAAAAAGGTGAGCTTGTACCTATAGTGCAGAATTATTCCTTAACATTAAAGAAGGAATCTTTCCTAACTCATTCTATGAAGCCAATATCACTTTGACACCTAAGCCAGGAAAGGACACAACTAAAAAAGAAAATCACAGACCAATATCCCTTATAAATACATATTTTAAAATTTTCAATAAAATCTTAGCAAACCAAATTTAGCTTCACATCAAAAAAATAATTCATCGTGGCCAAGTGGGCTTCATCTCAGAGATGCAAGGACAGTTCAACATACATAAATCTATAAATGTAATACACCACATAAATACAGACAAAAACAAGGACCCATTTCAAAAGACACAGAGAAAGCATTTCTCTTCAAAAGATGAAGAGTAGAACAAAATTCAGCTCAATTATATGATAAAAACACCAAACAAAATAGGACTAGATAGTGAAGTGGGCTCACCTCCCTCCCCCCATAGTTGACTCTGGGAACAGCCCAGCCCACCCCCTACTCCGAGCATTTCCCAGGCCACCTGCCTCCTCCTCCTTCCCCCTCAAAAAACCCTCCCAAGTTCCTGATGGAGGAAGGATAGTGGGAGCTTGCCTATGTAAACTGTAACCATTGTTACTTAAACTGTATCCATAACCTAAACTGTAACCACTGCTACTTAAACTGTAACCATCGTTACTTAAACTGTATCCATGACTACTGAAGCTGTAACCCCGGCACCCTGAGCTAACCAGCCAGGTCTCACTTCTGTAGCATGCTTGCTCAAAAATTATATAAGGCAACCTGCCCACTACTGGGACGGAACTGTCTCTCAAGACAGTCCCCTGCACAGATTCAATAAATTTCTGATTGATTGCACTTAAGTGGGGTCCAAGCCAATACTTTCAGTTTGCAGGGGTACAACAACAGGAGGCAATATATAATAAATCCATAGCCAAGACCATATTGAATGGGGAAATATTGAAAACATTTCTGCTTAGAACTGGAACCAGACAAGGTTTCCCATTATCTCAACTTCTGTTTAACACAGGGCTGGGAATCCTAACCTGAGCAATTAGGCAAGTGAAGGAAATCATGGGTATCCAAACGGGAAAAGAAGAGGTCAAATTATCGCTCTTTGCTGACGACACAATCTTTTATCTAGAGAGCCAAGAGACTCCTTGAATTGATAAATAAATTCAGCAAAATCTCAGGTTGCAAAATAAATGTACACAAATAGGTAGCTTTCATATATTCCAATAATGGTCAAGCTGAGAATCAAATCAAAGCAGTGATGCCTTCCTCCATAGCAACAAAGAAAATAAAATTCCTAGGAACATACTTAACTAAGGAAGTAAAAGACCTCTGTATAGAAAACCATACAGCACTGAGGAAAGAAATTGCAGAGGATGTAAACAGATGGGAAATATATATATCACACTCATGGATTGGCAGAATCAACATTGTTAAAGTGGTTATACTACCCAAAGTGACTTATAGATTCAGCACAATCTCTATTAAAATAACAATGTAATTTTTTGCAGATATAGAAAAAATAGTTCTATGCTTTGTCTGGAACCACAAAACACCTCAACTAGCCAACACAACCTTATATAATAAGAACAAAGCAGGAGGCATCACCTTACCAGACTTCAAGATATACTACAAGGCTATAGTAACCAAAGCAGCATGGTACTGGCACAAAAACAGAGACATAGATCTATAGAATAGAGAACCCAGAGATGAAACAATTCTCATAGTCCCATCTGACTTTTGACAAAACAGACAAAAACCTACACTAGGGAAAAGAATCCCTGTTCAATAAATGGTCCTTGGAAAACTGAATGGCCACATGTAAAAGACTGAAACAAGATACCCACCTCTCACCACTGCAAAAATTAGTTCACAATGGATAGCAATTTAAATATAATGCAGGAAACTATAAGAAATCTAGAAGAAAATGTTGGGAAAACTCTTAATGATATCAGCCTTGGTAAAGATTATATGAAGACGACCTCAAAAGCAATCACCACAGCAACAAAAATAAACAAGTGGGACCTGATCAAATTTAAGTTTCTGCACAACCAAGGACATAATCAATGGACTAAACAGACAACCCACAGAATGGGAGAAAATATTTTCACACTATATAGCCAACAAAGGGCTGATAACCAGAATCTACAAAGAACTCAAGCAAAATGGTAAGAAAAAAAAAAAATCAAACAACTCCATTAAAAAGTGTGTGCAAAACATATGAACAGAAACTTTTCAAATGAAGATAGTAATGGCCAACAAACAGATGAAAAAGTGCTCACTATCTCTAATCAGAGGGAAATGCACCTCATGACCACAATAAGATAATACCCAGCTAAGAATGGCTCTTACTGAAAAATCCCCAAACAAGTGCTGGCATGGACAGAGGAAAAGGAACACTTATACACTGCTGGTGGGGATGCACACTAGTGCAACCTCCATGGAAAGTAGTATAGAGATGCCTCGAAGAACTAAAAGTAGACCTACCATTCAACTAGCAATTCCATTACTAGGTATGTGAATTTACCCAAAGGATAAAAGGATGTTTATCTTGTAGACATCTGCACTCAAATGTTGATAGCAGCACAGTTCACAATTTCAAGGATGTGGAAAAACCCAAGTGCCCATCAATACATGAGTGGATTGATCAAAGGTGGTATTTGTATACCATGGAACACTACTCAGGCATGAAAAAGTGGTGATGTAGTTTCTTTTGCAACAACCTGGATGGACCTAGAGACCATTCTTCTGAGTAGAGCATTTTAATAAAGGAAAAACCACCACCACTGTACTCAGTACTACATTGGAAGCAGTCAATTCATACTTAACACGCACAAAGGAGGTAAAACTCACTGGGAATCAAGTAGATGGGAGCAGGGAGGAGGGGGTGCGTTACCTGACACTTAACAGGTACAATGTACACATTCTGGGTAAAGGGAACACTTAAAACTTTGACCTAAAATATATAAGACAAACTGTGTACCCAAAATGTGGGGACCCCTGTAATATTCTAAAATTTAAGAAAACAAATAGTTATTGCTACTGAAGGAGGTCTATGACTTAGCAGTAAGTGGGAAAATAAAAACCATGGAGCTGTAAGTGTAGAGGGTGATTTCATTTTTGTACAGTCTTGTCCCTGTATCCATGTGTGTGGTTGTGGGCGTGTATATTCATAGAAAGAGGCATGAAATATGTCCCCAAACCATTCATTCATTCAGTAAATACTCTCTATGCAGACATCATTCTTGGTGCTGAGGAGAACTGCAAAGGGGCAAAGCAAGTCACTATCTTCAAAGAGTTAAATTTTATAATAAGAAGAAAACAACATGAAAATAAAAGTGTAATATTTCAGATAATGACAGACAGGTGCTTTGGTGAAAAATAAAGCTAAGTATATTGGAATGTGCCTTGTTGTTACCTTGACCCCAGGCCAGAGACAGCTTTTCCCAGAATTCTTTTTCCTTTTGGGCTTCAGATCAGAGTTGGCCAAAAAAGGAATTCACATGGTATTGAGGAAGCAGAAAGTAAGCCCTCCGAAGGTCGTGGCTGTCACACAGAGTGACAGGCAAGAGTATATGTGACTGAGGGGCTTCAGCTCCCAGTCCATCTCCCCTACAGCAGCCCCCCCTGACCAACGGCAGACACAAACCAACCCTGCCCCCCGCACTTGCACGCACGTCCTGAGCCATTCATTCACTCTGCACGCTCCTAGCTGACTACTCTACATCACTCCCCCTCCTCCGACCTTTAGCTCTCCTGCCTCCTCACTCCCTTGCTTCCTATTTCTCTGAGAAACAAAGAGAACTTCCACATGGTCCCACAACTGCCTTCCCTAACAAGAAGTCACTTGCTTCCATATGTCCTGCCCTCCCTTCTGTGACAGGGACTGGCTAAAGGTCATTAATTCTCCTTTCTTCCACGGGAAGATTGCATTCTGCAGCCTTTCTTGTCATTGGGCTAGGGCGAAGAAATGTGAGGGAAAGTAATATAAGCTGTGTCTACACCTGCCCCTAAAATCTCCCGTGTGATTCTTGGCGTCCTCTCTCTATCCCGTCTGTGAGGCTGTAAATGAGGATTCCAGTGCGGGAGCTCCACACCACAGAAAGGTATCTAGTTCTAGAATCACCACTGGAAGGGTGCTGCCCAGGGGAGCTGTAGGACTTGCTCTGGACTGTGAAATAGACCACTGATTATTTTACAGCATCTAATAAGCATCACTCTGACTTGTATTCCTCCTGTCTCTATAGATCAGGCTTCCTCAAACTATGGCCCACGGACTACATGCAGCCCACCTAGGACATTTATCCAGCCCGCGGGGCGTTTTTTGCTGCCGCTACCTGTCCTGCTTAGCAGCTAACTCATCCCAGGGACCGCAGTCCGGTCCTCCAATGGTCTGAGGGACAGTGAACTGGCCTCCTGTTTAAAGTTTGAGGACCCCTGCTAGATGAAGGATGCATCCTCCTATCTCAAGCAAGGTATTCCAGCTAGATCTCATCCTACTCAAGGGAAAAGATCCAAAGTTTATCCCACTCTCTTGTATCATCAATTACTCCCTCTCGACTGGATCAATCCTAGCATATAAATAAACATGATGTAATATCCCCTATCTTTTAAAATGGCAAACAGTGCTTTCATCTGGGGAATAAGACTTTTAAAAGAGATTTTCTACTTTTTTCTTTCTCTCCCCTGTATCATTTAAATGAATCCAAAAATAAAACTAGAAAATTCATCGCTTCTGTCAACAGAAATAAAAGAGGTTTATTCTGAGCCAAATGAGTATGTGTTATCATGGCCCAAAGAGCCACACGGAAGTAGCCTTGAGTGAGTGTTCTTGCTGTGTTCAGGTTATAGCTCGGTTTTATATGGGAGATAGGAATTATACACTAAATCCATACATGGAAGGCAGACATCCCTCTGGCCCCCAAAAAGCAAGCCATCTCGAAGAGGGATTACAGGTTATAGGTGGATTAAAGACTTCGTGATTTGTAATTGGTTAATGAAATGAAGCTTTGTATGAAGACTGGAACATTTTTAAGAAATGTGAATCAGAGAAGCAACCACACATAGTATACTCGACATACACAGAGACTCAAGGCATCTGTTAAGTAAATTGATGACCCACAGATGAGGTTTAACCTTTGTCTTACGTGGCCTAAGGCTTGTTAATAATTTTGTATCTTATTATTACAAAGAATAACTTCAAAATGGACAGGGAAAAACTAGATGTGTCTGACCTCTCTTTTCTGGGTCAGACTGACTCAGCTTTAAGAGGTGTTTTGTGGGGTGTCCCCTGGGTCCTGAAGAGGTCCATTCAGTTGGCTGTAAGGCCTGAGATTTTATTTCAGTCACATCTCTAAGGAAGTTCTGCTGGAAACATGCTATTGTCAGTGATATCCCCTTTCTCTCCCACACTGGGTATTTCCTGGGGTCCTCCATTCACTCAGTGGCCTGCCTAGAACATCTGGGAACCTCCTTGTTCCACCGTCTCTCTGCCCAGCATTCACCGAGAGCATCGGGAAATGGAAGGGACACAGGCTCACCAGCTCCCTTCGGCCAGCACGATCCGTCCACTCTCAGGACACAGTGCAAGGCCGGCGGCACTCACCACCCGCTGCTCCCTCTCCACAACCCAGGGCACACTCTACAAGTGCCCACCTTCTCTCTCGTCCTCCATCAAAACCACGTATGATTATTCATATCTGGGTGATTCATATAGACAATTATTTCAGATAGATGGTTTTAAGTAATTTGCATCTCATTAATTTCACATAAATTCTATTTCATTTCATTCAAATCAATTAATCATCTCTCCTTGGGTTTATAACCTAACCCTCTAACTCAAACTAGCTCTTAAAAAAAAAAAAAGTACTTTTTCTTTCCCAGCTTAATTTTAAAAATCTAAGGAGAAGGTGTTTTCTGGACAGAAACAAATTGTTTTGTTCACATTTCCATTTCAGTGATGGGCACTGGCTGCCCGATTCGCCAAGGCACTTCTTAGGGGAAATTCTTTACACTGCCTGTCAGTCCTAAAATCAAGCTCTTCTGATATATTTGGATGGGAATCGGGGCTTCTACAGTCTTTCTAAATGTTTTGCTGCAGGTTGAGCAGGGCCCCAGGCACCATGGCCTGCCTGGTTAGGCAGAAATTCTGAAGAATGTCAGCCTGTCGCCCGTCCCCCACTTGTTATTCAACTAGGAGTATATCTGCTGTCACTCTTCGGGGAGACTGAATAGCTTGTGGACAAAACAAGTCAGACAATACCCTGCTACCCTGGAGGATCCTGCTGACAGCAGTGACTCTGAGCCACACCAAATGTCACCCCAAAGGAAACAAGCAGGAATCTGAGAGCAGAGGTGGCAGCAGCCTCTACTTCAATGACATTCTTTTTCATAAGATTGTTGGCTAAAACTCCATCTTGCATTTAATTCACTTTAATTTATTCTCAGAAAAGAACGTTTAATTAGAAGCATGGAACTCTACCAATGTATTTTTGGGGGCAAGAAACGGTATCTTCACCGCAGGCCTCCGAGTGTGTGTCCAACAGAGATGATTACTGCAAATGCAGGGGGCAAACACATTCTTATGTAAAACACCAGAAGAAAACGCTCCCGGTACCCAGGCTCCTCATTAAAGAGAGTTAATCAGTTTTAATTCAGTCAATCAACAGGTATGAACAGAACACCTGCCAAGGGTCTAACGTGAGGATTTGGAACAAAGCTTTGTGTTGGATTTCAATCAGAAACAGCCATGGGCATCCTTATTAAAGGCCAGCAGCTGCAGGGGAGAAACGCTGGTTTCTTTCCTCCCAGATTTCCATGGAACGTATTTATACTAAGGGAACAAAAAAGGAAAGGGGAGGGACTACGGAGGTAGCTCATTTGCAGCTTCAGTTAATACGGCATCATGTTCCATGAAATCATACCATCTCTGTAATATGTTCTACAAACTTTGGGGTTTATGATAAGGCTTGGGGCAAAGCGGGTGCAAATCTCTAGTTAAGACAGGCCCTACTGCTATAATAGAACAATTGGACCTCAAGAGTCTTTACTTCTTTGCACTGAATGTCAAGAAACACCGTAGAGTCTCCAACTTACTACAAACAACAAATTTAATCTTACCTCGGACCTCCTCCGCCTCATTAATCAATTAATATGATTCTAACTTTGGCCCACCACGTTAAACACACTAACCTTCACCATTCTCATCATAGCACATGAAAGTGATGTAAAGCACAGTCCCTGAACAGACGCAGGGATCTCAGCCCACGGCGACTGCTCCTTCTGGAAGCCTCAATACCCACAGCTGGCTTCTGCTCAGGGCTACGGAAGAAGCAGAGCCCCAATTTCACTTCATGATTCTCTTCTCAAAGGAAAGACAAACAGGCTGCGATTCCACAGTTTCTGCTTCTGCATCTTCAATAACACCTAAGTTCAGGACCTGTTTCCTAATTTCAAGAAGCTCCTGAGAGAAAACATGCATTTAAAACAACCAGAAGTCAACTAAGGGCTTAACTGTGGGGCGCTGAGTAAATTAGGGATTGGAAGAAGGGGATTCCACTGTGACTGGAGGGTTGGAAACCGAGCTCCTGATGGCTTTATTTGGTGGTCTGGTTTCCATCCACATGTCCCAGTGACCTTGTTCACTGACTGATGCCCTTTGTAGCAACATTCTCTCTAAAGAACAGAGGCATTGACTTTGATGGAGGTTCCCTTCCTTCTGCTACTGCCTCTGAATCTCTGTTGTTTGGGGAGAATAACTCCAAGTTACATTAGAAATAATATGATGAAGTATGGATGTTAAAAACTTAGAGATACCTGCTTTCAGCCAGCAAAGAGAAAAGGGGGAGATGAGCACGGAGATGCCGAATAATTAATTCCACCCCCAAATGGAAAAGAAAACAAATACACAGCCAAGAAAAAGAAGAATTAAACAAGAGACTGAATTGTCATTGACAATGGGAGTGGCTGTGTGGAAAATTCAAGGGAATCTGAATATAAGAAAACCGTGATTTCCCTTAGAATTAATCTATTAATTAATAGAGAACAAAGTTCACTGAGAACAAAGTTAAGCAAAGGTGCTGAGTTCAGGACCGGCCACCTTCACACAACAGCACTCTACCAGCATATCAGTAAGAAAGGATAACAGGAAAACACGCTCACAATAGGATCCAAAGTCTTGGGAACTTAACGCAAACCCTGTGCAAACCTTCATTGATAAATTTACAAAAGTGCCTTGAAGAATCCTGAAGACCTGACTCAGAGGAATACACAGTGAACCCTCCCGCCTGGCAACCAAGCCCCTCTCTTTCCAGAGTCTGCTTGAAAACCCGCCTCAAAATTTTAACACGTACAGAGAATTCTATTATGCACCACAATTTATTTAATCAGTTATATAATTTAGTTTATATCCAGATAGTTCCTTGCCCTAAACATCCTGTGGAATCAGCCATGGCCATAAGTTCTAGCTCATTTGTAAAC
>CAUYQV010043660.1:0-38640 GCA_963574575.1 Galagoides demidoff | reverse complement strand
CCTTCCAACAGACTTCACATTAAATAACAAAGAATTTTTGTGCCAGTGATGAGAGTGGGTTTAAAGTAAATTTACCTTTAAAAATACCAATTTTACCATCCCTTATTTCTTTGAATAAACTCTCTACCCTAATCTCTTTTTTTACCTCTTGTTTTTTTTTTTTTTTTGAGACAGAGCCTCAAGCTATCCCCCTGGGTAGAGTGCCATGGCATCACAGCTCACAGCAACCTCCAACTCCTGGGTTCAAGCGAGTCTCCTGTCTCAGCCTCCCAAGTAGCTGGGACTACAGGCACCTGCCACAACGCCCGGCCATTTTTTGGTTGCAGCCATCATTGTTGTTTGGCGGGCCCGGGCTGGGGATTCGAACCTGCCACCTTAGGTGTATGTGGCTGGCGCCTTAGCCGCTTGAGCCACAGGCACTGAGCCTTTTGCCTCTTGTTTTAAAGCCTATAACTCTTAGATTTGCTCTTTTGATGCTATTTTCTGCATCTCATAGATATGCTTTCTTATTTCTTTCTTTTCTCTTCTGATTATATGTTTTTAAATGGTCCAAATCAAGTTCACTAATTTCTCCTTCTGCTTGGTCAGTTCTGCTGTTGAGAGACTCTCATGCATTTCTCAGTTTATCAATTGAATTCTTAAGCTCTAGAATTTCTGCTTTTTTATTATTTAATCTCTTTATGAAATGCCTGATAGGCTCCTGAATCCCTGTGTACTGTGTTGAAGTTCATGGAGCTTATTCTGGACAGCAGTTTTGAATTCTTTGTCTAATTCTGATCTCCTTCACTTCAAGATTGGCCACTGGTACCTTATTTATTTGTTTGGTGGGGTCATGTCTTCCTGGGAGTTCTGGATGCTTGTGGATATTTATCAGTATCTGGGCACTGAAGAGTTAGATACTCATTTTAATCTTCATAGTCAGCGTTTGTTTGAATCCACCCTTCTTGAGAAGGCTTCCCAAGTATTCACGGGGAATTCAGTGTTGGGGTCTAAGTCTTCATTCACTGCTGCAGGGTCAGCACTGGGTGCTCCACGCCCAGTAATGCTGGGGCTCTCGCAGACTCCTGGTACCACCCTGATGGACTTTGGTAAGATTCAGGGGAAGTCCCTGGATTACCAGGCAAAGCCTCTCACTCTCTTGCCTCATCCTCTGGGCTGAGCTGCTGGAGCTGGGGGAGGAGTAATGTAGGCACTTCCGCATGGCCACCAGCACCAGCTCCTACCTGAAGCCAGCCCAGTCTCACCTAAAGTCTGTGATGACCTTTTCTGGGCCTCTGATGTTTATTCAAAGACCCAAGGCTCTTCAGTCAGCAGGTGGTAACTTGTACCTTTGCAAAGCGCCACCTTAAAGCAGCATGGTTCCTTCTGGCCGAGGGTAGGTCCAGAAGTGCCATCCAGGAACAATGGCCTGGACTCAGGGATCTCATATTTTACTGTGGCTGAGCTGGAGGTTCCTAAGTTGTAGTGCAAAGTCCTCTGAGCCCTGCCCTGTTCTTTCCCCACATGAAAGAAGACTCTCCCTGAGTGGCACTGGCTGGAGTTGGGGGAGGGTCGCATGGGTTCTGGTTTGGCTACAGCTGCTGGTATCTCACTGGGTCATGTGCCCCCCCAGGTCCACTGGCTTCAAGACAACACAGCTACAGGAACTGTTCAAGGACTGCAGCCTATGTGGCCTGCCTTAGGAATTTATTCCAGGCCCTGAGCTGCTCTTTGTCAGCTGGAGATGGGGCTAGTGGGAACTTGGGCTTTGGAGATTTCTCTTCAGCCGGGCTAGTCTAGATGCTCCCTTCATGGGCATTGGTGGAATTCTGCCCTGTACTGTGCTCCCATATGACAGAGCAGCCCTGAGTTTCAGTGCACAGTCCCATCACCACTTCATTCTCCCTGCCCCAGGGACATAGATTCTCTCCAGTGGGTGTGTGGGCGCGGCTCTGCTGGGGTCTGGGAGAGCATGGGGTAGGCCGCAAGACTGTCTTTCCTGCCCTCTTTAGTGCCGCTTTCCTTGACATGTTATCACCAGGTAATATTACTGCTCACCTGATTTTTGGCTCTTCAGAAAATGCTGGCTTGTGTGGATCCTTGTTGAATTCGGTATTTTTGTGGAGGGATGCTGGAGGTTTCTGTTCAGCCATCTGTCCCTCTAGTGATAATTCTCAAGCTAGGCTTTTGTTTCCAGCAGACATTTAAAGTCAGAAAAATAAATAAATCCCTGAATAATATTCCTCATCTGTTATAAATTAAACTGTTTAACTTTAATATGCAAAGATCTGCCTGGGACTTGTCTGGGATGGAGAGTGCACTGGTTCTATTCACAATGGGATGGAACTTTTGGGACACCAAAGAGACAGAGAGAAGAGAAGGTGCTTTGTTTTTCAATTAACATGAAATTCAATCTTTACACATAGTCTCCTAGTTTCTGTATGAAAGTGGACACCGTCAAGGCTTCTGAGCTCCAGAGATGTTTGTTTATAACTGGGACAATATTGTCAGAGAGCTGCCCCAGATGGTACAGCCCAGCCTCTTTGTTCCTAGCAAGATCTTGGGCAAATTTCTTTTAGGATTCAGTATCAGAAAAAGGCTGTAGTTCTTCTGGTAAGTAAATCACTTCTCTCAAAGACATTGTTTAGCTGCTAAGAAGCTTAGTTCCAAGTTGAAGGCTGTAGTTGTCCTCAGCTTGGTCCTGGTGTCATCTTACTCTCCCATCCTCACTTTCCATTCCTTGATTTCTTCACTTATTTTTAAAACTGCTTTTGTATTTTATATCTCACCAAAAGCAGCTTCAAATCCTTTTGAGCATGAGGCTAAATATAAATAAACAATACTATTAATAAACAGTATCTGAACAACGTTATCTTTGTTCACTGAATGCAGTAATTGATTGTCCCTGCCTCACAAATAATTATACTTTTTGAGGAAAATGGGGGAAGAACCAAAGCCCATCGTGATAAACTCTGACTTCAGTGACCCTTCTAAAACTTGTGCAGGTTAATTTTACATCTGAGAAACAGAACATGCAGTTACATTGGGCATATTTATTGTTTTTGATATCCAATGTCTCTTTTCAAAGAACTTAATTATAACTGCTGCCAAAAAGGAATGAGATGGCCAGAATCACTGGACCTTTGCCAACACATGGATTTATAGCTTTACTTTTTTCTATACTAACAGTATATGCCAGTCATTTCTAACATTCATTACTTAAATTAAGGACCATGAATTTCTGGGAGGCTTCATGGGTCCTGAGTTTAAGGACTTCCTTCCTAGTTTAAGGAAGTGATTATCTGGAAAAGAAGAATTAAGTTACTGTTCTGGAATCAATCTTTAGTTATAAAATTTGAAGCTGGAGACCTTGATTAAGAAATAAGAACAACATTTGAAGAGATAAAAAGGGCTACTAAGAAGCAAGACTAATTCATTCTTTCCCATTAGGGAAGAAAAAGACTAAGGTGTAACATATGATAAAGCTTTCTATAAGCAGTCAGCACAGGCTTATGGAATGAATTAATTAAATAATCAACTGATTTGTGTTACTAAAATCAGAACTAGGTTTAGGTAGAAATAGATAAGCTAAGTGAGTCTTATTTTGCCAAGGACACATTAACATCTTTATGTCTGGCCGCCTTGTTTTCAATGAAAAATCGTAATACAATTATATAGGACCATAAAATTTCAGACCTTTGTGCATTATAAAGAGAAAAGTAAGCCACATGTTCTAAACTGGTTTGCAATTAAATCATTGAAATGTTTCATAATCAGGATCACTTGGTATCTAAAGAAGCTTCTAGATTAATGTCTGTCAATTAGAGTAAGCTGCCTTGGAAAACCAGAAGACTTTATGAAGTGGAGCTAAGCCTTTTGAGCAGGTTTTATTCTGGGTGTAGTAAACTCTGTTTCTTTCAAAACACCTCTCTGAAAAAGAAAACAAAAAGCCTAGTTAAAAGCTGGACAGTACAAAATTAAGGAAAGAGTTTATGAAGCTAATATTTTCATCATGTCATCACTTATTAATAATAACAAATGTGCTCCTTCTTTCTTCTCTATTTTCCTACAAAAAGATTCTATTTGTAAAAAGGTCTATTCATTTCAGTTAAATAGGGACAGGAATGTGTCCCTGCTGCCAAAGGGACCATGTACCCCGTGGGGGAGACAAACAAGGCTCAAAACATCGTGAGTGAGGGCAGTGCGTGGTTAAGTGCTGGGGGACACGAACCGGGAAAAGATTACTAGACTGGGAAAAGCTTGATGGAGAAGATGAGACGTTACGTCTTACCAATTCTGACACCTTTGCTAAAATAATTCAATATGGCCATGTGTCACTTAATGATGGGGGTATGTTATGGGAAGTGCCTTTTTGGTGGTAGACTCACTTGCAAACACCACAGCCTGTGCTTACCCAGGCCTGCTGCACCGTGGGCTCCGTGCTGCATTGCAGCCACTGCTCATGGGCCACACGCCTGCACAGTGTGTTACAGGTCTGTAGGCGGCTGTAACACAATGGCATTGGTGTATCTAAACATATAGAAAAACAGAAAAGGTACAGTAAAAATATGTAGTTATACTCTCATGGGACCTCCATCGTATATGCAGTCTCTCACTGACCAAAACCTCATTAGGTTGTGCGTGATTATATATGATTTTACTGTTCACCAGGTGAACTAGGAATATGAAATGGGACAGATAGACTGTATAACGTTTGGGCTTCTCTGGCCAGGAACAGCCCAGCAAGTGAAGAAAAGCGTCCCCAGCAGGTGAGTAGAGTAATGCCCTGGGTGCAATAAAGAGGAGAGAAAGAAGAGATAATGGTCAAAACAGCTTCCTGTAACTTTACTCCGTTGGTAAAGAACATGTCTGTGCTTTTGTTCCAACCTCTTTGCTGCCACCAGTGATGATTACTTCACTGCCCATCTAGAGTCCTCTCTACCCCAGTCCTCCCAGGCTGAGTTCATCTCCTCTGTGACAGCTTCCTCTCCCTTCCAGGCAGAATGTTCAACTCTCCTTGGGAGTTTAATGGCACTGTAGGTTTTAAATCAAGAAGATTGAAATGCATCCAAATCTTGGAATTATTCTGAGAGAGTACTTAAAAAATGAACATATAATTTTTTCAAACATGGCATTATAGTAACTAAAGAGTCACTATGCTGGAATTTCTAGCATGCGACATTGGGCAGCCTGTGGCCTGCCACAATTGCTTGGTACTGGGAGTCCTACCCAGCTGTAAGCAGAGGATGGGGCGGGGCCCTCAGCAAGGTCTTGGCAGTCTCTGGATAAAGCAGGGTTAGGAATGTTTTTGATTGCTCTCAATCAGTGTTCCTTTGGAATTAAGATATCTAAACTCATTCATCAAGAGCAGGTTAATTCCTGGGTGTGCCACTAAAACCATCTTCTACAATATTTTGGTTCACCTCTTATTCTGTCATAGTACCTATCACATTGTTTAAAGTGAGGTCCAAAACAGTTGCACCTTATATGAATTCAACTCATGCAATTTGACCTACAAACCAATGGCAAAGAAGGTAGAGCTAGAAAGAGGGCAGAGAGAGGGGGTGAGCTGGAAAGACCAACAAGGAGCTAGAGCAAGACCAGAGGAGATAACTATTTAAAAAGCTTATCTCTGTTGAAAAGCTGTGGATTAGAGCTGAGAGACTCAGGCTGTTGGGCTAACTTCAGTCTCCTTCACTGGTGAGTAACTCTCTATGCTAAAGAAGAATCCAGTGTTTACATATTTTACTTTTTCACACACACACACCTGAGTGCAAGATAATTTTCTGTTTCACCACAAACTTAACCAAAGAATAGTCACTTTTACCACTGGAGGAGAGTATAGTTTCTTCTTAAAGGATTTTCAAATGAATTTTTGCATAGGATTTATTATAATTTTTGTCTTAAGAGCTGACTAGAACACAACTCCAAGTCAAATTCAGTTTCATCCCCTCTATTGGACCGCCAGCTTTTTAGAAGTCTTGCTATTATTCATTCTTGTGTTCTGAGCGTCCAGCACACAGAAGTCCTTAATAAACTGTGGCTGAATTAATGAAAGCATTCTTCTTCCTGCAGCTTCAGAATAGCCCTTTCCTTCTTTGCGACTTATTATAGATATTGACCCAAATTGCCTTCTATTTGCACATTGTAGCCTGTGCTCGCCAGGTGTGCAATTTGCTGTCTTTGAACTTATCCACAGGAAATGGATAATCCTTTTCAACTCAGGCCTTAAGAATGCATGGTCCCATATGCTGGGTGTTCTGCCCACACTGCCTTCTCCTGTGTTGTTTGGTTAGTAAGAATCATGAGCTGTTCTAGAAAGAAGGGTCCACCAGTTTCCTCTCGGGCTGAGAGGGCAGGAGGGTGCATGGGGAAGGACCACCTGGCCTCCCCTTCTTTTGGCCCATCCTGGGTTTTAGTCAGCACACAGCTGTCCTCTGGGCATAAAAGAGCTTAACAGAATTTCTCCTGTCATCCCTTCCCTTCTCCCTGTGCAGTGACTGTTGCTGTGGATGCAGGCCCAGCCTGGAAGTTGCATGTGCTCCCGCCTGATTGTTTGGGAGCTAAAAGACAGGCCTGAAGCAGTGAGAAGCAAATGATTTCCTGCATTGGTGTTCACGGGGGCCTGGCTGACTGTGCTCCCATCCTCCCCCCAAACCCACACAATCAGGTTTATGAAAGTGAAGTTGGGCTGAAGTAATAATTCTAGAAAGCCAAGAGGAGCGAAAACTGCTGGTCACAATTCAGATCATCTTCTTACAGCTCACTTGCTAAAGGCCAGGGAGTCATTCCCTTGCAGCCTCCTGCCTCTATTATAGGCTCAATCCCTGGGCTGCTACCGTGGGGGCCCTCAATCCCACATGCTGCCGCTCAGGTGATTCTGGCTCAGCAGTTCTCAGAGCCCAGGCCCCTCCACCTCCTTCCACATGGCAGCTGCAGGCACCACCACAGCCACTGTCATAGCCACCACCTAGGTCACTGCCATGACCACCATGCGCACTGCGTCTGGCAGCAGAGCTAGGGTCACTATCACAGGAACCCCGACAACAGTTAGAGGGGAACAGACATCCACCCCAGATTTGCCTAGAACTGCAACTGGCCTAGCGGCATCTGTCAGAGGTATTTTCAGAAACCAGCTCAATACAAAAGTCTCACGCAGCGATTCTACCGGTGGTCCCTGCAGGTCCCATGTTTGCTGACACTTTGTGCTGTGTGTCTGCACCTTGGGGACAGCTGCTCTTGTTGGAGCCTGTGAAAGGACAGTGCAGCACTTACTGGCTGGATGATTTTGAAGTAGGAAATGCTTCTTGCACAAAAGGAGATGAAATTTATGCGAACAACTAAAATAATCTCAAGTCTAGATTATTAAAACCAATATTGTATTATTAAGAAGTTGCACAAGCCCAGCTTTCAGACTTGAAGAAACTCGAGTGATTCTACATGGTATTAGATAAAATATGCATCTAACTGTAGATTAGCAGGGTAGTAATGAACCAGGCTGCTCATTTCCCCCCTCTTTTAGGTGGTGGCTAGAAGATAAAAATCTTTTCTTATAAATAGGAAGGAAACAACAGTTTCAAAATGGTGTGGGAGACTCCAAGTTCAGGTGAGAAGTTGTGTATGGATGGCCATTTGTTTGCATTGGAAAGTGTCGGACAGCTCCATGGGACACAAAGCAAAAAGCTTTGGGCTCTTCTAGTTACTCGTTAGGGTTTGAGAACATTTTTTTTTAAGGCAGTCTTTTACTTTTCTTATTGGTTTTCACATATCTGTAGTAAACCACAACCTAAAGAACAGTTTTGTGGCAACACCCAGCACCCAGTTAATATCCTTAGCTGTGCAGAATAAGAAATTCATAGAAATAAAGCACTCCAGCCACTGATGAGCGGGGCCATACAGTAGCACCACATAAGCAACAGTCCGACTCCAGCCACTGACCAGCAGGGCCACACACCAGCACCGTGGTAAGGGGCAGTCCAACTCTAGCCACTGACCAACAGGGCCACATACCAGCACCATGGTAAGGGGCAGTCCGACTCTAGCCACTGACCAGTGGGGCCACACACCAGCACCGTGGTAAGGGGCAGTCCAACACCAGCCACTGATTAGCGGGGCCACATGCCAGCCCTATAGTAAGGGGCAGTCCGACTCCAACCACTGACCAGTAGGGGCACACACCAGCACGGCAGGGGCAGTCCAACTTGGTTTCAAGCATATATTCTATTTGTTCAAGTGAATGAGAATTCCCTCAAAACTTGGAAAACATGTCTATGAAATATTATATTTTCTTGCCTTGGGAGAATTTTCAGCAGTAAAAGTGGAAGAGTTAAGAGGTTGAAAGGAAAAAAAAAAAAAACCACCTACTTTTCTTCTGCTCTAGGTATAAATATTTTTGCATGTGAGCTATTTTCTAAGATGCCAGAAATAGCCATGTACCAGTCTGCCTATGCCTGCTCCACTTGGTATCAACATTGAAAAGCAAAGGAAGAGAGGAGGAAAAAAAATAAGAAAAACATCACATTAGGCCTCAACGTTCAAGTCTTCAAATCCAGCAGGAGAGGGAAGAGGGGAGAATAAGGCTATGTTGTTAAGTGCTCAGAATGCTTAAGTGTATAAACAAAGAGTTGAAACAGGCTGCTTGTACAAATACAGAAAGAACACGTGTCAAAGATACTATTCAACTCATTGATTAATGAGAAAAATAGTGAAATTATGAAGCCAGTTCAAAGATCGTTTGAGGAGCTGAGTATTATGGACAATTTAAGAAAGGAATTATTAAATTAGGTTGCTGGGTTACGACAAAACAGGCTAATCTCAGTTTTGTCTTAAACAGGCTGAGATTAAATGGTTGAATAAAATTGGGATTCTTTTTCTCTCTTAAATAGAAACTATTGCTTCTCTAAAATAAAATATGACTTCATAGAGCCTGAACCCTTAATTTATATCTTAAATAGAAAGCCAAGCAGTAGTAGATTACTTCAGAAATTAATTCTTGAATGAGCTTGATACACAATGTTTCAATGTGACACTGAAATGGCACGATTGTCCTTTGTCCTCCTTGTTTATAAGTTATAGGTAACTTTTCTTAAAGAGTGGAATAAGAATTCTGAATTTTTCACCTAATTTTGTATTGCACTTTTGGACAGCATGATTCTTGGGGATAATGAAGTTTTAATTGAGTCTGTGTCAAACTTTTGTCACTTCTTTGATGTTTTCAACATTAGTAGTTGGCACTTGTGTGCTCTGCAACTTCTGAGTGAGACTCAGATTGCTTCAGTTCCCAGCAAGGCAGGCAAGGGTGCTGAGCTACTGTGAAGCTCGTTGCCCCCCTAGAACACACACACACACACACACACACATACACATGAACGGCCAGTAGAAGTGAGGAATCTGGACAATTTTATGAGGAAAGGGAAAGCGCAATTCCTGCTAGAAGGAGGTTACCTTCATTTGGGTTTCCTGATTAGCTAAGCAATAAAACAGAAGACTTCACATGGGGCAGGGCCTTAAAGCAGGAGTCCCCAGAACAGCCTTTGTCTGTGATCTTTATCAACTGTAAGTTTGATCATGTCACTCTCTTCTTTTAACATCCCTCAAGGGCTCCCCATTGTTCTCAGGATAAAGTCAAAATTCTCTAACAGACTTACAATATCTGTCCCCTTTTATCTCCCTCTAGCCTCACACCTCTTCATTCTTCTCCCCTTGAACTTTTTCCCACCACCTAAGAACAGATTTATTGATTTATTTTAGTTTTTCTGATGTGTCCTTTCTGGTCAGCCTCTGTGCACAGGCTGCGTCTTCTTCCTGGACAGTTCTGAGTCCTCAGGGGTAGTCTGAGGACAGCCTGTGAATTCTACCCTAGGTTCTTATTTGCCCCTTAGAGTAACATTCAATACCTTTATCCTTGAGCTGTATATGCCGGTGGATCAAGATATTTGGGAATGACAGAAATGTACCATGTTGAGATTTTGGTTAGGGCCTGACAGAGTTGCTCATGGTATCTTTGAGAACAAGGCAGGAGGCAGATTGCATCCAGAGCCATGAGTGAGATTCAGAATGGGTTGGACAGAGAAACTGATGGGAACAGGAGCGCAAGGTCAGCTGTGTGCTGAGGGAGGTGTCCATCTCTACCCTCTACAGATTATTATTTTCATCAGTGTTCTGAAGGTGGACCTGCTGACAAGATTTCTTAATGGACTTAGGTTGGGAGAAGTGAATACATTTATATAAGGATTAGATGACAAAGTACTTCTAAAAATTAAAATAATGGTTTATATCTAATACAAATTTTAAGTAGATAATCATAATGGAATAGCACAATAACAGGTTAGTGAGGGAGTGGGGAAGGAGATTTGGAACAAACGGTGAGTCTAGTTGAGAGTAAGTTTAAAAAAGTTTAGAACTTTGGCTGAGTGAATGACAGCATAGAAATTATATCAAAGAGGGTTTTTATGTCCTTCTTTTCTGACTCGCTTGACTTAGAGATGGCAATGTTTGGATTTAGGTATTATATTTCAGGATGCTGGCAGATAGCAGTGTGCCGGACGGATGGGACAGGGTGGTGGCGATGGGAAGTTCTGTGATCTTGGGCTGGGTAGACACCTGCCCTGTATAGCTTGGAATGCAGGGTGGGGTGCATTATAATGACTGCTTTCAAATATTTAGAAGACAGCATGTGGACGAAGGATTCGTCTTATTTTGTGCAGCTTCACAAGCAGAACTATGACCAAATAGGGAAAGAGGTAGTTAGGAAGTGGCTTAATATAGGTCCTTCTGATGGAGGGACCAAAACCAACAACAAACCAACAAAACCAGCAACAAACCAATAAAACCAACCTGCCTTAGGAAGCTGGCAGTTCCTTATCACTGGAAATATTCAGAAGTCATACAACCAGAGAGGCACTGAAATTGTAGAAAGGGTTCTAGTACTGAGGGCATTGAGGACAGTGTAGCATTCTTGTACATATTATCTCCTTATTAAGACTTATGTTGTATGTATTACCTATACTACAGAAAGTTTAATAAATAAATGTATGTAAAGAACAGCTTTGCAATAGCTCCTTATAAGATTTTTGTGGTGTAATGGAAAAAGACCAAGTTCTGAAAATGATTTGGCGTGACACTGTCTGGCTGCAGAATCTTGGGCAAATCATTTAATTTCCCTGAATCTCTATTTCATAAACAGAAAGAGATAGGACTAATACCTTTTAGATAAAGCAAAAGAACGAATACACATTAAGAGCATTAAGAGAAAGACAACATTGTGGAATCAGCTAAGAGAAAACGAGTGATCAATGAGGTTTAAGAGCATCAGATGAACTGTGAGCTGGGCTCTCACAGCAGTTTGTGACTCACCATGTGCCAGATACTCTGAATGTGTTTTTTACATTCACTCATAGCTCCTTTTATCCTTACCAGAACCCTGTGAAGAAACGTAAGCACAGGGGATGTAAATGATGTCAGGATCCCATGGCTGTTTTCCTCCCTGGGCGTCTTGCTGCACAGAGTCTGTGCCCTACTTTCTGTACTGCCTATGAAGAAGGCATCGTTGCTGGGCAGAGCCCGACCCACAGTGTGGAAGAGGCTGAGGCCAGAAAAATCCTACAGGAAGTCTGGAGCTGGGTGCCCCTTTAGAGTTGTCCCAGACTTTGGTAAAGGGATATCCCTGCATCAACTCAAGGTTATATCCCTTCCTAGGGGCCATCGGTAGCTAATGACTGGTGGGTTAGCTTGTGCTGGAGGGCACTTCCTGCCCCTGGAAGTGGGACAGTTAGCCTTCCAGCCTCTGGGGGATGGTGTGGGTGTTTGTGTGGGGGTCTGGGTAGAGAACCACAGAAGCCACACCACCTGGCATAGACCAGGTGCAAAGATATTGACAGTGGTGATGATAACTATTATTAAGGCCTTCGGGGATGGTAGGCTCTGTTCTAATTGCCTCAATCTCCTTAATTCATTTAAACATCATAATGGACCTATAATAAGGTGCTTTTATTTGTCTTTTGAGGTAAAGAAGCTGAAGCAGAAAAAGAGATTTAGCAACCAGGACAAGATCATTTGGTTATTAAGAGGAAAATGGGATTTTTCCTTAAAAAATTCATATACAGTGAAATTTAGGTGCCCATTTCTATGAGCTTTTTGATGAATGGCAAATGGCAATCAACATGTAGTCCAGGTCCATCAGCCAGCCCTGCTGGGTCCCCAGGCCCCTTCTTGCCAAGCCCCACCGCAGGCCCCAAGTTTAGTAGCTACAGACCTGCTGCTGATTCTCCCTTCCCCAAAATGTCACACACATGGAATCATATAGTGTGCAGGCTTTTTCACCTGTCATATTAATGCAGCTGAGATTCATGCATGTGGTAATGTGTGTCAGTCAGAATTAGAATTACAAGAACTCAGGTCCCCCGACACCAGACACCAGGCTCTATCCACTGTGCTCTGCAAACTCCTGAAGAAAATTCAGCAAGTAGACATGTGGTGTTGCCACTTCTGGGCCAGTCACAACTATTATGTAGTTTCTAGCACTCCTATTAAAATTTCTAAGGATTATTTATTTGTAACAAAAACATACAGTGAAAAAAATCCGGCAAAGGACTTTGAATTAATTAATGAGTATGATTCCTAGTTATAAAAGTTTTGAATAGATGGGTTGCCCATTACTATCTTCCTATTGAAGTTTACTGTGATTTTTTTTTCAAAGAAGTGTTGAAAAAAGATAATTTGGGTTTTTGGTGTGTCTCTTAGAATTTAGCCCAATCCTGCCATACACTGTTAATAAATTTGGGGAATATTTGTTCTTCTGTGTCAGTATAAAAGTATGAGTTTTGTAAGTACTAACAGTCCATAAACTTGAATGTGCAAAGCTGAAACTTTCTATCTCAGTAAATAAGTGTCACTCTTTAGTCTCTATTTATGCTTTTAATGGAAAACTTAATGGTGTTACATTGACAACATTCACTTCTACTGTTGTGAGCCCCCGTTCCCCCTGGTTCCCCTTGCCTTCTCCCATTCTCCAACCCTACAGGTAAGCTCCTATTCCCCCACCCCATGGGCAACCTTTTGCCCTCTCCCATTACCCCATCACTCCCAGCCACTTTCTCATGCTCTCCAGAATTCAAAGCGGCACAGAAAGTCCCAAGTTTCACAAAACCCCCAAATTCTCAGTAGATGAACAATGGTGGAAAACTCACCGAGGCTTGATTAACTACTGTTGCATAACCATAGCCATTATGATTTAAAATGTATCCATTGATCAATTATTGTTATATAATCATAACCATTGTGATATGAGACATATCCATTGACAACCAAGCTGTAACCCTGCCAATGCAATGTACCTTGGGCCCCCCCTGCTCGCTTAAGCTACACAGAGATAAAAGGGTATAAAAGACAAAAACCTCTGCACTTCAAGGCCACTTGTCTCAGAACAACGGCCCCTGCACAGGTGAGAATAAATCAGCATTTAATTGCATCTCAGTGGGTCTGAGTTTATTTTTCCAGGTCACCTAGGTTATTTCATCTGGAGGCCCCAGCGAGATCCTCACCCTCAGACCACCACCACCCCACCCCCCCTGCCTGGACCTGCCACCTGCTGATGGCTCCAGGGGAAGTCCTCAGAGAAGATGTACCTCCGCCCCAGAGCTCTCAGCTGCCTGGAAATTTTTGGGTCACAGGTTTCTAAATTTTCCATTTTGATGATTTGATTGTGGTGAGTAAATCTTTCTGGTCTCTAGAGAATCTAGGGGAACAGTAGGCTAGGCTGGATGCAGCCTGAGATACCTGTTCCCTAGGCAGAGGGGAGACGTCCCCCTGTCTCTCTGGTATAGGTTTGGGTTGTTTGTTTTTGTGTTGTCATGATTGCAGCTCCTTATTAGACTGTTTTAATATTAGCAGTCTTTTGGACTGTTCTGATTTGTAGGCTAGTCCTGTTCTGGTAATTGCAGTATTTTATTGGGTTGTCTTGGTTTTTGTAGTCAGCTGTGCTAGTTCTGGTTTGTGTGTCTTTTGTATGTTTTGAGTTTTGTATGAGTGATTAAATGTGATTTCACAGCCCCATGGCTAGAAAGACATTTGAGTAGGGGGTTAGGCATGGCTTCACCTGACTAATTTCTGTCTGTTGAATTATGTTTGTGTTTTCTGTCCTGTCCACTTGTCATTTTGCTTTATTGGTCTATCTGTTGTTTTTTTTTTTTTTTTTATAATGTTTGTATTGTAGTTTTTTTGTCTGTCTGTTAGTGTCCACCATAATTTGTTCAAAATAAGACAGGGTAATTTTTGAAAATGCTCTTTCAGTAACCTTTTAATTTCAGCCAAATTCACCAAGAGCAACAGTGAGAAAGTGCACATTTTCTGTAAGTGAAACTAACTAGCTTAACAAAGAGAAACTAGAAATTCCAGATTTTCAACTTTAAGAGCAAACACCTAAATTATAGAGAGCAAAGCTGCAGCCAAATTAACCCTTGCTGCAGTCTTTGTCTAAAGAAGGAGCAAAAGGAGTCGTTGGTAGGTTTTTGTTCCCTGCAGTCATCCCTTTATATATTAGTAAAATTGTGTAACACCTGTTAGTCAAGATTGTATTTAATTTATCAATTCTGGTGCTTTATTCAGTGTCCCTTCAATGCTCGTTTAGGAAACTCTCTTAGATTTCAATCCAGGAGAGGTCTCTGTGTTTTCCTTACTGTTCACTATCCTTGAGACTGGGCATAAATTTTGTTTCTATATATTATTTACTTCCTTGTACTTCTTCAATTTGTGAGTTTAAGTATCAACATTTCTATTTTATATTTTCTTATCTGTCAACATAACAGTGTACAATTTATTTGAACCCGGACTGCGGCCACTGGTTGTGGCTGGGGCACACTTTTCACCCAGGGGGTGGCCACTGATAAACTGACTCTGTCTCCTGCTTCACCCTGCCAAATTATCTGATTAAATTACTAGCCTTTTACTTTTTCTCTCATATCCTCTACGTCTCCCACTGTCTTCAAAGATCTTCTCTTTCTGGCAATTGAAAAGTTAATATAAAGTTTATTAAAACTGTTTCTCTTCTGCCTGCAAAAACAAACAAACAAACAAACAACAACAAGAAAAAAACTGTAGTTGCTATGTTACAAATAGTTTTGAGATAAGGTGCCAGCTCTCAGCAAAACACCCAAGGTCAATTACTCATTTGAAACTGAAAAAGAAAAATAAAAAAGAGAGAGTCCTCCCTATTTCTTAAAACAACAGTCATTTTCCTTCTAAATTAGCATTATTCTGCTTGGCTCTTAACCCATCTCTGGAGGTAAACCACTTTAACATCTATTTTTGACTGGTGTTTGCAAACATTAATTAACTATTAATAATATTTTTGTTAATTTATGTAAAGCCGTTAAGAACCTCCAAGGGAAGGCCAAAAAGACAAACTTTAGACAGGAACCCCAGGTTGCCAGGCCATTAACTTGTCAGAAAATCTTGGAGACATGTGTCTGTGGAACAACCCAACCAGTAGAGAAACTCAGCCCTACTAACCTGTCAGGGACTCCCAGAAATCTGTCTTAACACCCATCACTAGAAATGCCATTAAAATAAAAGTGGGGGTCCAATCAACCCCTGAGATATTAGATCACTCACAGGCCTGTTAAAAGTGCACAAAAATGTGTTCTGGTTTTGATGCTAAGAATACAAGAGTGTGAGAGTAAACGTGGACTAATAGACATTATTTATGTCGTGACTCATGTCTGTTTTGCTATTTTACATCATTTGTTCAGTGTTTATTAGAAGATTGGTCTCGACCTGAAACAAACAGTCTTGAAAACATTTGTGAGTGGATTATAGATCTTTTCTTTCAAGGGACCCTTCAAGACTTTACCCCTTCTGAAACTGCCTTACTTACTTACTCTTACGTGTTCTACACCCCTCACCATCTGGTGCATCTTTAGCCTGGCAGACATTGGTCTCTTCCTCCTTATTAGTAGTATTAAACTTGGTAACATTACCCCCCCTTACCAGACTAGTCCACCAAGGAATGTATAAGACCCTGATGACTTGTCCCTTCTACCTTCCCATTATCAAATAGTACATTTATTTTGTCATCCAATCACATTTCCTGTTAAGCCTTCATTTTCAGTTATGCAGGCAACAGGGTTGCTGTGGACAACAGGGACGACTGGCTAAAAATTCAGACATAGTAAGGAGAGTTTTGATTCCTTTCAAACTTACCCAATACTTTAACCTGGCTTTCCCACCTCAGTGCCTCTATCTCTCCTTTTGGGACCACCCTCAGCCTCTATCCACCTCAATCCCACCACTTGCTTTGCACTGGAGACACAGCTTTTGGGTGGCAAGTGGGTACTTTGCAGGATTTAGCTAGTGCTTCCTTTTTGTGGCCCTTAGCCAAAACAGCCCTGAATATTATCTTCATAAATACAACCCTGCACCTTGAGCAAGGTTATTAAGGCTTTGCCATTTTTATCTGGAAAAAAAAATTAGGGAGTGTACTCCCTACTCAAAGTGAAACCTTCCAAAATATTTGAAACTGTTTTATTCATAACCTTACTAAGGCTCAAAGGGTATGAACTGAAATGTATTTGTGCCTAGAAATAAAAAATCCTGTATCAATGTTATATTTCATAAAAAGTCTCTCATTTATAAAATGTAATAATTTAGTAGCCTAAAAAAAAAAAAACTGGGTCTTTATCAAAGAGAAAAATTCTTGCCTTTTAAAACTTTCTAATTATCAGTTTGGTGAGTAAATGGTTAACTGTAATCCTGTTTTGTGAGAAGTGAATTTTAGGGAGTAAGAGAAATTAGGCAGAAAGAAAGATGGCAGTGTATAAGGGAAAAATGTTGTATAATAAATTTATCCTGAAACAGAATAGTTGTTAAAAAGGTGAAGGGCAAGACAAAAGTTAAAAAACGTAAAATGTTTGTGCAGATTAAGTAAAACTCATAAAAGAGATTTTGTGAGGAAGTTTACATGTGATCCAGTTGACTATGTATTTCCTTTAGAATCTTTTGGTTTGTAGTTTTGATTGAACAAATATTTTGAGCCTTTAATATTTGACAAACCTCCCCAAATCAAAACTCTAAATTTAGGACTTGGTGCCCATAGCATAGTGGTTGTGGCACCAGCCATAGGAACTGAGATCGGCAGGTTCTGAACCTGAGAAAACAAATTAGACTTATTTAATTTGTTAAAATTATATGGGAAGCATTGTCAAATATAAAATGGTAATTAATTTTATATAAATTATGGTTATATATATATTCCAATATTATAAAGTATTAATCTTTCCTAATGTATAAAGTGTTCATCTATCCTAATGTATAAGATATTAGTCTGTTGTAACATATACTGTCCATAATAATTTTAATTCATCTAAAAAAGAAAGTGTTTTTTATGTAACTGGCTAAGTTCAAAGTTCATCCTAGAAAAGGGAAATATTAAAAAAGACTGACACATTTTCTCAGATTCAAATTCCTGATGTTTTTTAGAAGAGCAGATTTTTAGAACTTTCATTGGAAAGTTAACATGTCTATAAGTATTGTTAACCTAACTCCAAACAGAACAGAAATCAGTTACATAGAACTAAGCTGATTTATTATAATTTTGTTTAAAATATTATTGATTCTGTCTGTGTTTTGTTTTCTAGAAGTCAAGAAAACTATTTTCTATCTTTTAAGCTATTTGTAACATTTCAAACAATGTATGTACTTAGAAGCAGAATTTAAAACATGTATTTTTTCTCTCTCCTTGATTTCTCCAGAATTTATAAGCCATTTGTAAGTATTCTTAATTTCTAACAATACAGTTATTTGCATAAGTTCAATTAGAATCTATTTTATTCTATAAGACATGATAAAAACACTAGTTATTTTACCAAGACTTTGGCTATAATAGCATTTCCAGAGATGTTCAGATTGCATTAAGATTAAGGTTGACTTTATAAAGCCAATAAAAAACCCTTTGGAAAACTGGCCAGATACCCATCATTAAAATTTCCTAACCTGTAGTAATTAATGTAGGTAGCTTACTAATGGGTCCAGGAATTGAAATGTGCTTGGGACCCTCAAGAGAAGAGGAATTTACCTAATGCATACAGGTATCTAATGGCACAGATGAAACCTGGGCTCAGGTTTGAAAAACTTGAAAAACTTCAAGTCCAGCTGAAATCCCATACAAAAAATTCCAGCAAAGCCAATTTTAAAAGAAACCTAAATGGCTAACAATTAATTATTCTTACTGCACTCTAAGCAAATAATCAAACCCAATATACTGAAGGTACTATTTATTTTAACAACTGCTTTAGTGAAGAGAAAAATTGGAGAGAGAAAAATAGTTCAAAAATGGCTACTCTGCCAGAAAGCAAAGCTTAATTAAATACAGGCCTTACCACTGGTGTTGTTCAAAAAAACCTCTGTCTAGCCTCTACAATTTAGCAGGAAGGCTTAAGAAAACTGGAAATTAGCAAGAAAGATCTTCACTGAGGTAATTAACCATGTTTTGTTTAATCTCTTGTGCCTGTACATCCAAGAACTTTCTCTCTAGAGAATCAAGGGAACCAAGTCTAAGTCTAAAATCAGAAACTGGTTCCCTTGAAACCAAGGTAGAAAAGACTTTACACCACCATCCTGACCACATGTACAGCAGTGAAAATAAAAAGAATCCTCACCTGGAGTCAGCACAGCTGGCTAAATAAAAACTTCACTACCCCTTGGCTTTTAAAGCAGTCAACACGCCCTGCTCTAGCCACATACTGGGAGCTGGCTGGTCAGTGCACGGCTGAAGCCTGAGGAAACTCCTCAAGGGACTTACCTTAGAAAAGGGGGGGATGTCACAGGGAAAAATAAAAATTAGTTCACCACCATGTTACTAAGACCAACCCTCTAGCCCAGATCCCACTTTTGCCCTAAATCCCCCAGGAGTAGGACCCCTTTCTTCAGATAAATTAAGTATTTAATTTACCAAGAAGACCAGTCAGGAATGTTGTGAGCCCTTGTTCCCCTCAGTTCCCCCTGCCTTCTCCCATTCCCCCACCCTATGGGCAAGCTCCTATTTACCCGCCCCATGGGCAACCTTCTGCCCTCTCCTGCTCCCCCCACCCCTCCCAGTCACATTCCTATGCTCTCCAGAATTCAAAGAGGCACAGAAAGTCCCAAGTTTCACAAAACCCCTAAGTTCTCAGTAGATGAACAATGATGGAAAACTCACTGAAGCTTGATTAATTACTGTTGTATAACCATAACCATTGTGATATGAGATGTATCCATTGACAACCAAGCTGTAACCCTGCCAATGGCAATGTATGTCGTCCCCCTGCCCCCTCCTCGCTTAAGTTACACAGAGATAAAAAGGTATAAAAGATAAAAAACCCTGCACTTCAGGGCTTCTTGTCTCAGAACAATGGCCCCTGCGCAGGTGAGAATAAATCACCCTTTAATTGCATCTGAGTGGGTCCGAGTTTATTTTTCCAGGTCACCTAGGTTATTTCACTACTTTAAACTAAACTAAAATCTAAATTTGGTCTTAAATTCAATCTAATCAGAATTTTCCTCCCCTTCCTTCTGCTTCCTTTAAGTTCCTGGCAGGTTAACATGGCAAAAGGAAGGAGGATCCAGCTTCCCTGTCCCCTGACCTCTCTGGGTGTCACTGTGGGATCTCCTTCTCTTTGGTCCCTCCATGAAAGGGTTATGCAACCCTTTGTCCTAGAACCATGAGTGGCCACCCCCTGTCCTCAGCCACTCGTGTGACTCTTTTTTGGTTTGGGGGATCTGAGGAGGGGCTATAGGTCCTCAAAAACTCTCAGCTGTTTTCCAGGTGTCACACTGTGGAAACCACAACTTTGTGACCTGCACTGGAGCTCTGCCACCTGCAGTCCTTCTTCAGCCCTTGACCCACAGCACGACACCATGAGGGACTCCAGGCTGTGCCAGAAGCTGTGTAGTATCTGAACCACATTGTGGAAAGCCAGGAAATAGCCACTTCTTCTCTGAACTCTGCCACTCTCACATGTGACTTCTGATGTGGACACAGCTCTAGTCCTCTGGTTCCATCCAGGAGGTAGTAAGGGGTACACTAGACCACTTTTTAGGCCCTCACAGCTGCAAGCCCTTTAAACTGTTATCTCTTATCCAAATGGCAGGGAAATTGTTCTCTGGACAGCCAGTTTCCTGTGAAATCTTCCCCAGTCTATGAATACTTTGTTCTGAGTTTTCTAGAATTTAGCTTTTGTAATTCAATGCCAAATCTTTAGAATCTCCAATAGATTTTTTTTTTTTTTTAATTTTCCTTTTTCTTAAGCATTTGCTTCTGCTAATCTCATGAATCAATTGTGGACATGCAAAGCCAAAAATGTATCCAATTTCCCCACCCCAGACCCTTACTCCCTATAGACTGCCAGGAGAGGAAAAAATACTGAGAAGGAAAAATACTGTGTTGCCTTTGTCTTAGGCAGGAGAGGTGGTGGCAAGGTTAACACTGGAATTAGAGTGGGAGTGGGAGGCAGTTAGTGGGAGAGGTGGAAGTTCTTCTGGGGCTTATGGAGCTTGGGAAATTTCCTCCTGTGACTCTGATATGACTCTTACTGCCTCCTGAAACCTCGCAATGCTGGGCATAAACCACTGGTCATTGACAGATTGGGCAACTATAAAAATTCAGCCTCATTTTTCAATGTTTTATCTACTTTGAACTATTTAAATATATTATTCTTCAATATTCTTTATTATGTTTCTATTATATAAGCGAAGATATTTTGCAATCTGCCATTTTTACTTATTTACAGCAAAATTGTAGAAACTAATCTTTTTTTATGCTTGTGTGGGAAAATGTGTTATCCCTTAAGATCACTGAAATCTTAAAATATTAGCTTGAAACTTTACATATGGATGAATTGCAATATTTTGTGAAAAATCTTTGTATTAAGCAACCCAAAATTTGAGACAGTATGATTAAAGTATCTTTTCTTATTATAACAAAATAGAAATGAGAAGTTAGTGAAATTACTATAATACAGAGTTCGATTTCATAGAAAGCTACCTGAAACTTTTTGACTACTGACTATGAGCAAGGCTAAAATCTGTAGGGAGTAAGACAGTGAGCCAAGTCCACTTCCTGCCCTCAGTAAATGTGTATGATAAGGCACAAAAGTAATTCTAATCAGGACGGAGTTAGAAAGTGGCAAACAGCCTAAGGAACTTGGAAAAGCTATGTACGACTTCTAGCACAAGATGAAAGGAGAAAATGGGGAAATTGGTGGCTTTTGAGTTATTTCTGGAATGAGGATATGAGAAGGGAAATCCTTCTGGACAGAAGAGTGGTCTGTGAAGCACATAAAATCTGGGGACTGCTTGTGTTTCCTTGTGTATGGGGTAAGAAACATTTTGAGGCTTGGCTTAGGGACTTAATCAAAGAAAAATCCACTCTAGCTGCAGACTCTCCCTGGACATTTTATCAAATTTTAGCCCTGGGATGTTTACACTCACTGTTCCCTCTGCCCGGGGCATTTTCTACCCAGATATCTGCATGGCTCTGTCCCTCACCTCCTCCACACCTCAGTGGTAGGAATGACCACACTATCTAAATTTCAGCTGTCTCTCCTTTCTCTCTTCCCTCCACCGTACTTATCACTCTCTAATCCGCTGTCTTCTATTCTGATTTATTTTGTCTGCCGCCCCTCCCTGGACTGCATGCTGCAGAAAGACAAGGAGTTTTGAATGTTTTGTATCCCATATCCCATTACTGTGCATGGTGCATAGTTTTCATTCAACATGTATTTCGGGAATGGTTGAGTGAGAGGACAGTTATGGAGAAACAAAGTTGTCCCAAATAGTATAATTTAGTTATTTCAGGTCCCAGCAGAGTTATGAATATGCATGCTCTTTCCCAGTGGCAGGTGGCGTCTGTGTGACGGCCGGGAGCACACTTACTAGCTGGTGACCTCGAGCAACTCACTTGACTTCTTTGTGCCTCAGTTTCTTCATCTGTAAAACAGGGAGAATAATATCCCTTCTGCAAAGGATTATCGTAAACCTTAAATACATTAATATAGATATTTACACCTATCTGGCATATAGCAATTGCTATATAAGCATGTATTATGATAATTTGCTTTCTCACTAGACTTGAGTTTGGTTTTGTCCATCTGAAGACCAAGGACAGACCAGATACTTTGGGCTTTTCCTTGAACGTGCACAGCTCAGGATTCCTGTCTCCTTCTGTCTTACCACCATGCCTCTTTTGTCAGAACCTTCCCCAGCTTGCCTGTTTGTCTTCAAGCCTCTGTAGCTTTAACATCTCACTCTGGTTACCTTTCACAGGTGACCTTTTTCCACCTTAGCTTCTCCTTCTTCTATCCTTTGGGTCCACGGGTCTGGGTGTGGAATACATGTCCAGCCAGCGTATCTGTTAATTATTATCTTAACTGCCTCTGATATTTTCCCCAGGTGTTCCTGTTCTAGGGCGTAATTTATTCTCTTTGTTTCCACCTGCACCACACAGAATTGTGTTATCTGAATTTCACTGTTCCACAATACTCAGTCACTGCTATGTTGTTTTGTTATCTCTGACTAGGAAATCACTTTTTATCTCTTGTGCAAATAACAGAGAGAGAAACAAAAGTTTTGCTTAAATGCTTTTAATTGCCCTGCTGTCCACAGGCACTGTCAAGGGAGAGGTGCTGAAGAGAAGAAGCACTGCCTGCTCCCTCTCTCCTCCTTTTAATCAGTTGCTTGGACTCCCTACTTCCATTTTCTTTGTTTAGACCTAAGAACCCAATAAAAGCCTGACAGTTTCTTTTAGATGTTGGAACAAACTATTTTCATGAAGTTTAGTTTCCTGAGTATCAGTGCGTCCAGTGGCTCTAAAATGTCAGTTTAAGCTTTGTGTCTTTGGGGTTCTATCAGGTTTCTGAGTTCTATCAGAACAGGTCTGTCAGGCTCAGCTCCCAGGTAAGCTTCTCCCATCAAGGAAGCTGGATACAGCCAGGGCCAGAGCTGGCCGTCCTGGGAGCCCATGGGGCACTCAGGTCTCCTGCTTGCTGTTTCTTTACTTAGAGTAGCATGAATGACTAGGCCTGCCAAGTCACTTTGGACGTTTAGAAGATTGGGAAAAAAATGTTAAATAAACCAATGTCATTTTTACATAAAAGATCTTACTTGAATTCAGCAATCAAAAGCAGAAAAGTGAACAATGGCCTTTTTCCTTACAGACCTATGTTCACTCCATAGCTAACAGCAAGTTAAAAATACTTGGCTGGTGAGAAAGGTGAGAAATGGATGACTCAGTCCCCCCAAAATAAAGAATCTGCAGCTGAAACTAGAAGCTGGTCAGCCCCAGCATTGCTAGGAGTTGTCTGTAGGTCCTCTTGCTGGGCAGAATTCAGGGTAGTGAGAAGCAGGGGCTGCCTGTCTTTAGACAGAAAGGACTTTTTAAAAGTGATAGAACTGTCAAAATGACAATTTTGAAGAAATAAAGTTCAACTCTTACTCCAAATTAGACATAGCAGAGAGAACATGTATCTATGGGTTCTTGTTACAACCCTGGCCTCTGTTTACCTGACACTTCCCACTTCGGGGCTGCCTTGCCTCGTTTAGACGATGTTGCAGGAGCTGTTTCTGACCCTGGGCTGGGCTTGTACTTGACCCAGTCAGTCAAGGTGCTAGTTGTGCTTATGAATATCTCCCAGCTATTCTTAACACATTGTTCCAAACAGTTTTCCTTGGCATTTAAAAATGACTTTTGACTGTTAACTTCTACCTCCTTTTAATACCAACCTCTTCTACTGCCTTTTTTTTTTTTTTGCCACAAATAACTTCCTTTTTTTTTTTTGCAATGAAATTTTGTTTTAGTAGTTTTAGAAAAATGCAGGAAAAAATTAAGATGGTACAAGGAATTCCTATAAATTCATCACACAGTTTTTCCTATTATTAGCATCTTAAATTTGTATGATATATTTGTTGCAATAAATGAACCAATATTGGTGCATTACTTTTAACTGAAATACATATTTTGTTCATATTTCCTTGGCTTTAATATTTTTTTTCTCTTCCAAAATCCCATCCAGCATATCACATTACATTTGGTAGTCAAGTCTTAGATGCCTCTTGGCTGTGATAGTATCTCAGAATCTCCTTGTTTTTGAATATCTTGACAGTTTTGGGAGTACCAGTCAGGTGCATTACAGAATGTCCCTAAGTTGGAATGTATCTGATAGTTTTCCCATGATTTGAGTGTGGTTGCGGGTTTGGGGAATAAGACCATAGCAGTCAACTACTGCACTCATCACATCCTATTAGGAGTGCCTGATGGAGGTAGAGTTTACAGGATTTCTCTCTCCTTTTTTGCTCCCTTTCATGTTGTACTCTTTGGAAAGATATTTTTAAATACTATGTATAGCCTATACTTAAAGGGTAGAGAATTACGCTTCACATCCTTGAGGGAAAAGTGTGTACAGGACATAAATGATATGGAATGCACATAAGGTCTTTCCTTCCCTCTCTCCCTCCCTCCCTTCCTTCCTTCTTTCCTTCCTTCTTTCCCTCCCTCCTTTCTCTTTCCCTTCCTTCCTTCCTTCCTTCCTTCCTTCCTTCCTTTCTTCCTTCCTTCCATCTTTCTTTCCTTCTTCTCCCCTAACTCCTTTCCTCTCTCCTTCCTTAGAGAATATCAGTATGTATTCATGGTCCTTCCTTCCTTCCTTCCTTCTTTCCTTCCTTCCTTCCTTCCTTCTTTCTTTCTTTCTTTCTTCTCCCCTAACTCCTTTCCTTTCTCCTTCCTTAGAGAATATCAGTATGTATTCATGGTTATTTATTTTATAATTTGGATTATGTATAATTTAATAAGACTTTAGTTTTTTTTTTACTAAAATTTGGAGCAAACTTTATTTTATAGAGCAAGTGTCACCCCTGTGCCTCTTTACTACTATAATATTTTTGGTTATGCTAAGCTGGATAGTATGGTTTAGAGAATTCACACCATATCAACTCAGTTCTAGATGGTTATTTTCAAAAGTTTCTTCCAGATTCTTCCTTTCTTTCTTCCTCCATAACCCCAAGACATTTACAAATGTAATCTGTAGAAGCCTGCTGGTGGAAATGTGTTCAGTTTTAGCTAGCTACCCAAATCCACTGGGTAATTGCCTGACCCTCTCCTTGACTTTGCTGATTTAGAGAGTTTTCCTCCTGTCTTCTATGTAGTATCTTGAACACTGGCACTCAATAAATACGAAGTGATGGGCAGTAAACAGCACTAAGTAGTCTACGTTGAGAAAATATTGAATAGAAGCACAAAGATAACGAGTATAATAACATTTTCTTTTCTTTCACAGCTGATTACTCCAGTTTGAACTTTCTGGATAAAGGAGATGAAATATCATGTCATCTGAAACATAATGAAAACTTATCCCCAGAATGCTCTTTAGGGGGAAATGGAGCTACACTTTACCCCCATAAATCTGTTGCTCATTGTAGACTTTTCTTTATCTTAAGTTAATACTGAGTTGTAAATATCGATCTATGTGACTCCATGTGACAGAGGTTCTGAATATTCACTTCATGTTCAATCTGCTGGCTCCTTTTAAGCAAGAAATGATTTGCTAAGACTTGACTACAGTGTTCCATCTGTGACAACAGCCTTTACCTATTTTTCTCCATTGAGTTACTGGTCACATGTGCAGCTCCCATTTTTGGAAAGATTTTGGAAAATGTACTGTTACTACCCAGACAAGTACCTTTGTAAATATTGTTTCCCTGGCTGCCTCGAATCCAGTGTCGACTGTGCCAAGAATCTGCACTGTGATGCTTTCGGCACTAGAGGAGCCAGGTGGTGACTCAGCACTGCTTGAAGATCACGCAGTTCAACAAGACTTCCCCAAGGTGGGTCTCCTTGGGGTGTCTGATCTAAGAAGTGTGAACTCCCAGGGCTTCCTGGTTCACTGCTGCTGGTCTAGCCCTTCCCATGTTCAAGTCTGGTGTAGGCCACATTTACCTGCTCTATGGTCTTGCAGTGATCATCATTATTATTTTTTAATTCCATGACTCATTTCTCAAAGGATTTGAAAATGACAGACTTCTATTTATATTTTGGGGGAACCCATATATGTAGATATTAAATTTGATATTTGATTACCCACTTATTAGAAGTAATGTATGACAGAGATAAGAATATATAGCTGACCGAGTGATGTCAGAGATCATGCTAGGAAGCTGGGAATAGTGTTTGCAAAGGGTCCCAGCATGGTGTAGAATGCTGGTGTAAGATCTTGGCACATAAGAGGCTATCAGCATCTAACATGGGTCAGTGTCAGTCCTGACGCAGGGCACATGTGCCTCCTCTATAAGTCACAGCCTCATTGAAGAAAGACTGGGATTTGTTGACTGATGCCCTGAGCTCTAGCCCTGCCTCTGTCTGTAGCTGGTGTGTAGCTCACAACGAGCCACCTGAGCTCTAAAGACCTCTGTGTCTCATTCATAACTAAGTGGGTTGGACTAAGATACTCGTAACCCTAAGGTTCTATATTTGATAGTTTTCAAAAGTTTTTCACAAAGGTACCTTGAATTTTGCAGATATTAAAAAAAAGATAAGTTTTAACCATCTCTAATTTTAGAGCGAGCTGAAAAAAATAAAATGGATTAAGTGCATTTTTCACCACAAAGCTTTAGTGAGTGAGAAGCAGGCCCTGCCCTCAGCTGTGCGCATATTCGTAGGCACGAAATGTGGCACTGTCCCTCTTTCTTTCTCATCTTCCTGCCCTGTGTGGAAGGAAACTCAGGCTGGGACGAAATCTCTGGTTGACAGAGTTGTTGCAGAGACCATTTGGAATGAAAAGTGAATTCAAGAGACTTTCTAAAAGGGATGGTTCTGGTCTCTGCTTTGTCAGGTTTTGGGATAATAAATCATTATCTAATCTATTTATTACCCAAGCTGTTAGCATATGTGGTACCATTTACAAGTAAGGAAATGCATGCCCCAGAATAATGGTCTGCATGTGTGCCCTCCAGGCACCAGTTAGGGCTGTCCCACTGCAGGGACTCAGCCCCTCACCAGAGCACTGGTGCTCTGGGTGGTCTCTGCCCTCTCCAGCCCTGGTTGGTGCCCTGCACAGTCATGCCTGGTGGCCTTGCCAGCACATCCCTAGGAGGCTTCTTGGAACAATCGTGCTCTTTGGACATTTACCAGGAATGAGCTTTCTGGGCGTCACTATCTGCAGAGAACAAGGCAGTTAGGACAGGACAGTCTATCTTCTTTATTTTTAAAATATGGCACCATGTGTGTGAGCTGCCTCAGGGTTTGGGTGACAAGGCATCTTATTTTTGTCGGAGTGCACTGGTTTTTACTACATTTTTTTCTCTACAGTGTCCTGAGAAGTCCTTCTGAGTGGCAGTGTGTCCCCTTTAATAAATCAAAACCACCCATGCAAGATCACAGCCCTTGAACTATGGCAACCGTGAAGAGTGTTTGGAAGCCGATCTGCCGAGGGCACTGCCAAACCTCAGCGTCAGGGTTCTCCCTCACACACTCTTGTTTAATTGGCTTAATGAGTTTGGGCTGACATGGCTGAGGGATCAATCAGGTGTGTGTTAAGAGATATTGGAAAATGGGCTTGGAGAAGAGAAAGAGCATTTGGCAAATTGACAGGGAGGTGAGAAGTCTTGATTTAACAATTGCATACTTTCTTTTATTTTTTTCTCCTATCCCCTGAATGCTGATAAGTCATAATAAAACCTCCTCGTGTTTCATTGGAATTCATTTTGCAGTTCACCCTCTATTTAGATTCAAAAATGCTTTTCTTTCTCTCAAACACAATGAGTTATAAGTTCTGCTTTGTATGAAACATTCACATCTGGAAAAGCGAAATGCCCTGTGGAACCCTTGATACCCTTGCCCACTGATAACAGGGTCTGTGAGTCAATAAAAGACCACCTGAGTTTTAACTCTGATGTGTAACATTAGTTTCCTTTCAACATTAGCCACTCTGCTCCTGTTTATTCAGTGAAGTGGGGCTTGGCCGGACAAAATTTTGGTCTGTGTATTTCTCTCCCTCTTTTCAAAATGGCCATTTGAGGTAGGAAGCCCATGGGTCATTTCAGGCCATTAACTGAAACTGCTTGAGACAGACATTCTTCTCACTCTTGGAAGGTTAGAAATCAGGTGACCTTGTCAAGCTTGACTGGTTTCACAGTTGACTTGCTGTGTCTGAGGCAAATCTGGGTACCCCGCAGCACCTGGAGTTCTGCTGTTCATTTGCAAAGATCTAAGGGCTTGATTTTGCTTTTGAAAAGGAAAATCAGTACGGTGGTCATACTTGTAAGATGGATATAAATTTGCTCCTCAACTCTGGGGCCAGGGAGTGTTCTATTATTTTATGCTCCGGTCAGTCTAGTTCTGTTCCCCCAACCCCCAACCTTCCCTGCAACATTGCAAGGATGTATCATCTCATCCATTTCTGCCATGCATATTCCTGGGAGGGTGATTCCCAGGCCCTGAGCATCTGATACCTTTCATAAAGTCTAAGGAAACGTCCTTTGGCTGCTGCTGACATGGCTCATTGAAAAGTGAGGGGTCTGATGCCACTTGATCCCTCTTGGACCCCAGGGCGTAGACCTAAGCTTCTGTCACCTCAATAGTAGCCCTGTGTGGGTAGCACCTTAAGGTGCACCAGGGTAGGGAGCCTTGCGTCTCTAAGGCACTTCTAAGCTTTCCTCTCGAACAATCCAGCTATCTCCTTTGTAAGACTAAGCTTTTGAAAACTCTTCCTAGGAGTGAGTCAGGCCTCAGACATCCAGTTCACAGAAGCTTGGGACAGAGCTAGGAAAAATATCTCTCATTCTTTCACAATAAACCCATAGACACAGGGCTGTGTGCCCTGCCATATTCTATGTCTTCTTAATTCACTTCTTACGAACTATTGAATAAGCTACCAGCATTTTAAATAAGTTCAGGATTATGTTGCTAGGAAAGAGACTTTGATGTCTGTGATAAATTCTTGTTGCTGTTGGCTTTTCTTTCTTTTTTTGTGTTTTTCATAAGAGAAAGCATGAAGTTGTCTTTCTCATTGCCTTCCTCTTTATGTCCAAGTGCAGAGTCCCTTTGAAGGGCAGGCCTTGTGGAATGTAAATAGCTCAAATGGCCCCACTTCCAAGAAACTTTTTTTTTAAACTTAAGGCTGAATGAAGTAAATGCGTTCCCGTTCTCTGCTGTATTGTGAGCAATCCTTTGAGCATATTTTTAGTATAAATTTATTGAGGATACTCTTATGCCCAGGGGGAGCTTTGATTCATCTTTTTACTCACCCTGAAGGGAAGAGTCAGGGACAGGGAAGTATGTTTTATAGGTGATGAAAGTTTCAACATAATGAAAGAAGGTAGAAAAGCCATTCCACTTTGTGTGGCCTTTGGTCCATGTTTGGTGTCCCCTCATTAGCCTCATCGCTTTAGGTCCTTCCCTGACTCATTTATTTATTTACTCATTTCAAAAGATTTTCCTTGAAGGCTTTCTGTGTGTGGAGCATTGCCTGGGTCCTGGGAACAGTGCCGGGCGGTTCGGACAATGCTCCAGCCTCCTGGCTTGGATTTCAGAGGTCTATCTTTCTTAGCACAGCTTGGGCCTGCCTGTCTGTTGGGAGGGGTTCCTTTGTGCTGAGAGGGCCAGCTGGGAAGCAGAATGAGCCTTCAGAACAGTAGGGTCATCTGTGTTTACACTCCCATAATCTACCACGTCAGGAGCTTACAGCTCAAAGCAGTGGCTGCAGCCCACCTTCTCTTTGTAGGGCCCTTACTGAGTGGTTGTCATGCACATGGGAATTAGCAGAGAACGTTAGAATCCCTGAGGTGGAGGCCAGGGGAATGCCCAGCCTTGTCACTGGGTATATCTCCCCTGGAAACTTGAAGTTCTCTGGACTTATAGGAGGAAGCTGATTGACAATATCTGATCTGGGGTCCCACCACCACCCTCTTTCCAATCGTTTAGGAGGTAAAGCTCCCCACTGATTACATAGTTGTGATAATTTTCTTACTTTGTTGCGTCCCTCACCACACGCTGGAGGGCAGAGGCCACAATGTCTTTGCTGTGGGGGGGTGTGTGTGTGTGGGGGGGGAAGTATCCTGTGCTCTAGGAAAGCATCTTGTGCCTACCCTCGTGGAAAAAGCGAATCCAGAGATCCCTGCTGGGGAATACAGAAGGGTGCTGAGGCAATTCTCTTCTGCATTTCAAATGGCTATATTTTGTTCTTAACTCTTAATTTCAGACTTAGGAAAATATATGAATAAAGTGTGAGTCAGTGAGCCAAAGTTTACATATTTCCTTTATTCAAGGAGCTGTCCTAGAATCTGTGAGTTACAGAGCAGTGACCCGGCCTGCACTTGGGAGTTGAGGAGTGTGTTCGGGAGACGAGAGGCACACAGGTGGCCATAATGAGGCATTGGCAGCCGTCAGAGCCAACCCAGTGGTCCCGAGATCAAGAGGAAGGGAAATTTGGTTAAGATTATTCACTCATTTATTTGTGAGATGTTTTGTTTGCTTTATAGTTTTTTTTTTTTTTTTAAGAATCACAATACAGGTCATGAATTTACTTATGGGAATGGGTGAGGGTGAGATCCCAGGAATGCAAGTTGTTTGCCGAGTGGCACACTTGTCTTAGCCTTCATGAATGCTGACAAGTCCGTCAGTCGCTGGGGCCACACAATGTCAGGCGAATTTAGGACCCTGTTGTTCTTTCTAGTCAACACCTCAGAAGTTCTAGTCTCACCTGGTGTGGTCATCTGAAATACGGCCATTCAGGGGATCATGAAGAAGACATAAATTCTTAACTTGCTCACTATTTCACTATCATCTAGGATTACAGGCATGAGTCACCACGTCTGGCCCTCCACTTTATTCTTAACCTTAAAATAAATTTATTTTTATTTCCCCAGATACTTGTGGCTGGATGTGGGGCTCACACCTATAATTCCAGCACTTTGGAAGACCAAGGTAGGAAGAAAGGAGTTTAAAACTAGCTTGGACAACATAGGGAGACTCTGTTTCTACAAAAATAAGATAAAATAAAATTTGCTGGACATGGTGGCATGCACCTGTAATGCTAGTTACTCAGGAGGCCAAGGCAGGAATTGCTTGAACCTAGGAGTTCAAGGTTTCAGTGAGCTATGATCTCACAACTGCACTCCAGTCTGGGTGACAGAAAGAGACTCTGCCCCCCTTCCATTCTTTTTTGTTTTTGTATGAAAATTCTTTTTTATTGTAGTTGCTTAATTCTGGTATTTGACCTGCATCTGTGCCACATCCTCCATTATTCTATATAGGGTGTTTACGATTTGTGCATTTCCCCACTGTACCATATGTTGGGTCAATGCCTTGAGTTTGTTTCTTTTTCTAGAAATTATCTCTGGCTTAATCTATACCAGGGTCAGAAAATTGTGGCTATCTGACATTTTATTAAAATATAAACACTGTGGGGGTCATTGTTTACTTTGGGGATCCCAAGGTTTTGACAGGGCTGCAGTTGGCTTAGAGAGGGGGCAAAGGGCATTTGGAAGCAGCATTACTCTATGCCAGTGTGGTGGTCAGTGCGCGCTCTGGGGAAACTGACCGAGCATGGCTGTCTTTTTACCACCGCCTTTTAATTTGATCAAAATATGGCAGGTGGATTCTTTGTGCTCATAATTTTTTAACTAAAAAGCTATAGGAAAAATATAACTTACTGCTGGCCTGAACGCCATGATAAACATTCAGAAATAGCTCATCTGCCTCTCGAATTCATTTGGAAGGGATAGAACTGCAGGAAGGGCTGTGCCCCAAGTTTGTTGAAAGTCGTGACTCGGTGCATTTTCCCTGCATGGTCCTGTGCATCAACTTCTGCTCATTTCTTTCCGGGTCAGTGTTTGAAGTGACATCGGGAGATATGCCTGGCTTCTGCCCGGCTCTCAGCAAATCTGGAAGCTTTTCCTCCTAGGTCTGTAGCAAATGTTGGCAACATTTTTTGCAAGCACAAGTCAAATCTTGGTTTCATTATAAAAAATCAAGTGAGAGCTGGCTCTGAGTTCTGCACTAGTATTTTACACAGAACTAAACTGTACTTTTCCCCTCTGGACTCAGCAACTCATCCCCACGGCCAAGGGAGGGGATATCTTTGATTTTTTTTTTTTTTTTTTTAAAGACGAGGTCTTGCTCTGGCACAGGCTAGTCTCAAACTCCTGAGATCAAGCATCCTCCCACCTTGGCCTCCTAGAGTGCTAGGATTACAGGTATGAGCCACCATGCCTGGCCCTGACATATATTATCTATCTTATTCAGTCATTACAGTACTCCATGAGGAGTACTATGTCTATTTTATTTTATCTATTTTTATTTTAACTAGAGAAATAACTTATTTACGTCTAGATTCTGGAAATCACCTCTTTGTGTCTGCTATATTTCAGGGGTTTGTGTGTGTCTGTGTATTTATCAGTCAAAGGATAATTTGTTGGCAAGTAGTCAAAAATATGCTTGAATTAGAGGCAGATCCAACCTGATGATGTTTTCAGTTCACGAGCAGGGATGTAGCATACAGTTGTGTGGGTTGCTAACTGCATGAGGGTTCCAGCTGGGAGATGAATGAGGATGTCACCGACCCCCACTCCACTCGCCAAACTGACATTTTGGTTCCAGACTGTGTCTGTGAGAAGAAAGAGCCCCTTTGCTCTGATTTTCTCACCGATGTTTGCAGCATTCTGCTGATGCAGATCCGTGGAACCCACGTGCAGCCTGAGGAAACAGCTTTGAGACTCCGGTGGTTTCCCTTTCACCCTGGCATCCTGGGATGTTTGGCTCTTCGTTTCACCCCTTCCCTGCTAGGCATCTTGGGCCCATCCCTTGGAGTCGCCTGGTCCCCACTGCTGATCCCATTCTGAGACTAGTCTGAGAAAGCGGCTGAGTTGGAAGCGCGCCCTGCCCTCCTCTCCCCGCTCTGCTCACTGCTGCGTGCTCTTTGCCTTGTCCAGGCCTCCAGGCCTCACTTCACAGAGACTGTGTGGACGCTATGCACATTTTTCTTCTCTTTAGCCTTTTCCCTAAAACTGCGTGAATGGCAAGGAAAGTATACATTTTTTAAATCCCCAGAATGTCAAACTTTGGAAACTCATTTAAAGGATATTTGATTGAAATGTTACCTTTCAATTCTTCAGCAACTATGTTTAGATAGATAGGTAGATAAAATCAGTTCTAGAAAACCCAAAGAGGGAAGGATTACTGACGGTTAATTAACAAATGCTTATTAAGCGTCTGCTTGATTCTTGACAGTGCGTGGTGTGTGGGAGCAGAATACAAAAAGTAAAGCACAAAAATGAACTTGTGACTTAACGTAAAAAGATGTGAAGACTGTCTGTGTGACACGTCTGTGACCCTAGTGTTGGGAGGTCGGACCCCTGGACTCCAGGAATGTTCTCACTGCTCTGATTCATGTTCTGGCCATCTTGCCGAGTTGGCTGATGCCAACCTTCCCTTTGCTTATCTGTAAGAGACTCCACTCTCTGCCACACCTTTCTCCCAGGCTATTATGTGCTTGGAGTGAGATAATGGATACGGAAAACTTTAAAATGTGCGAGCTTCTTAATACATTTAAGGTTTAAGTATCTTTACAAAGAAAAATTAAAGAGAGAATTTGATTCCTTATGAAATGTATAAATTTTCCTTTTCATTTATTTCTTTATTTTAATTTCAGATTAATATGAGGGTGCACTGTTTGCATCTGTTTGGTAAAGTCCCTCTTGTAGTTGTGTCCCACACCCAGGCGGTGTGCCTGTCCCCTCACATTGTGGCCATTAGGTAGGAGCACACCAATCCCCCCTCCTCCCCTCTCCTTCCTTGTCCCCTCTCTCCCTAATTTGAGTTGAATTGAGTTTTTCTCTTGTGTGCATGTGTATTAATTAGTTCATCTACTGGCTTCATATTAGTATTGAGTATGTTAGATACTTGCTTTTCCATTCTCGTGATACATTACTAAGAAGAACGTGTTTCAGCTCCATCTAGGTTATTACAAAAGATGTAAAGACTCCATCTTTTTATGGCTGAATAGTATTCCATGTTATTCAAACAGTTTATTTATCCATTCCTGGGTTGGTGGGCACTTGGATTGTTTCTCGGCAATTGTGAATTGAGCTGTGATAAATTATCTGATACAAATGTCTTTATGATAAAATGATTTTTTTTTTCTGGGTAGATGCCTCATATTGGAATTTCTGGATCAAATGGAAGGTCTATTTTGAGTACTTTGAGGATTCCCTTTCTTTCCAGAGAGGCTGTACTAGTTTGCCATCCCATCAGCAGTGTAGTGCGTTATGCCCCTCTCTCCATAACGCGCCAGCATCTGCAGCTTTGGGACTTTGTGATGTGGGGGATTCTCACTGGGATTAGGTGATATCTCAGGGTGGTTTTGATTTAAACTTTCCTTTTAAAATAACACATACTTTGTGTAAAAAAAAACCCCTACAAATCTAGTAATACGTATAAATTCCAGAAATAATCATAGTGTATGATTTTGTAGTCGTCTATAAATTTATATTAATTTATCATAACCAAATACTACTATTTGTACATTTTTAAGCTGACTTTATTGGACTTTACATCAACCTAATGATTTACAGGAAGCACAGGAACAGCTGTCTTCTGGGTTGTCCCTAAACACTGGCTTCAGATACAGTCCAGGAAATTTTCCCAGTAGTAGTTCATAACACGGTTTCACTGGATTTATCCACAAAATCAATGTATCCCTATAGAGACATTAGTATATAAGCTCAAAGAATAGTAATTTTCTCCTTATTTGTAAGGTTTTTAACCTAGACATGTACACTCACCTGGTGAGGAGTTGAGTGAGACACTCAGATAAGAACACCCTGAGTGGAATGTCCACAGAGGCAAGTGTTAAAATCTCTGGCTGCTGTTCAGGACTGCTGCCCCCTATTAAATGGTTGATTTGCTTATGATAGGCTGTAAGTAAAATTTTAAACACACAGGGGGAGTTCTCAGGTAACCAGACAGTGTAGGGGTTGCTGAAAAAATAATTACCTGGAAATTTAACTCTTTTGAAAATAGGTACTTTTTGTTTGCTGGAATGCTTTTCTTAATTCAAGGCACACTGGGAGTTTCAAATCATATATGCTTTAAAAAAAAATCTCAGTTTCCCACCGACATTGGTAAATATACATTGCCTCCTTTGGGCCTTTGGAATCATCCCATTTGCCTCATCTTTCTTGGTTAGCCACACCAGTGCATACTCAGATTTTGTAACTTGTCTTTGGTGACACGATACTTTGTTTCTTAATCATGATTAAATGTAAAATGGCCGAAAATTCCTTTTGGGCAAATCACTTTTCTCTTTTTAAATCAGTTTAATCTTGAAATAAAACAAATGAAATGCAGGCACTATCAATTTCAAGCTTACCACGCCTTTGAGATGTTGTGCTTCTTCCCCAGTCTCGCCCTCCCCCACTCTCCCTACTCTGGTTCTCCTTGTCAGGTTTTAACAAGGGGGAAAGAACCTCTGGGGATATAGAGAGGCTGGGAATATGTTAAGAGGGATCTGAATCTCTTTATTAATGGCGAGTTGCATAACAAATGGCACGGGGTTGGTAGGTTTCACCGTGTCTGTTAAATATTAACAGTACTTGTACTTTCTGAGGCATTGTGGAAGCGCCTGGATACCTCTCAGCCAATCACAGAAAAACAGGTTTCCATGGGAGCGATATTACAGATTCATTTCATTCACAATGAAATCCACACGGCAAGACAGATCTGTAAAAATAACCCATGTAAAACCAATGCAAAATATTTCTGGGTGTTTGTTCTATGCCTTTTGGTGTGTGTGTGTGTCTGTTTTCCATTTTAAAAGTGATCTAAAAATATCTGGGCATTCAGGAGAGCTTCAGAAAAAGCTGGGGCTCCTTCTTACCCCTGCCTCACTGTTTGTGGCTGTTCTTTTAGCTGTGTGTACCTGCAGGCTTGAAGTGTTCCAGACTCCTCCTTGTTTATATTCTGGAACACAACCTTTTGGGCCTAATTTCAAAATGGAAAGCAGAATACTCTGAATATTTGGTGGGCATAGACTATATACCAATAATAAGAAAAGAAGTAAAAACAATGGTTTTTAATTCTCCTCTATAGAGGGTTTTAATAACACACTGAATTAGATACTGAGACTTTTACGTTACAGGTGAAATCAGAAGCTCAGATAAGTCAAGTCACCTCTTGCACAGCTTGTAAGTGGCAGAACCTGGTTTCCACTTCAGATTTGTCTAACAGTGGATGCTATAATTCCAATTACTATGCCTTGTCTTTACTTTCATGAAGGAGAGCATCAGTATCATTTCTCACTGGAGTAAAAACGTATCTATGTATCCATCACCTATCCATTGCCAGCCGTGCATGTATGTACACACTGTACACACAAACACACACAAAAACATGCTCCTGGCTTTCGCCATCTTTTTCATAACAAGCATTATGTTTATAGCTGTAATGGGGCACTTATTTTATTTTATTATTTTTTGTTGTTGTTGAGACAGAGTCCCACGCCGTGCCCCTGAGCAGAGTATAGTAGCTTGGTAGCTCACTGCAACCTCAGACTCCAGCTTGTGGGCATCCTGCTGCTGACTCAGCCTCCAGAAGCAGCTGAGATTATGGGCACTCACCGCGGTGCCCAGCTGGGTTTTTCCATTTTTTTCATGAGTTGGGGTCTCACTTTCACTCAGGTGAGTGTTGAACTCCTGAGTTCCAGCAATTCTCCCTCCTCAGCCTCCCACAGTGCTGGGATTACAGGCGTGAGCCACAGCACCCGGCAAGTTTTTTTTGGCTGGGGCTGGGTTTGAACCCGCCACCTCTGGCATATGGGGCTGGTGCCCTACCCTTTTGAGCCATAAGTGCCACCTTAACATGGCACTTATTTTATTGCAGTTACTGTCTACTTGTTTCTTCATGGCTGAACTCTGAGTCCAGATGATTGTAGTTGAGTTTGCGTTGATCTAAATATTTCTTGAGGCCAGATCTACTTGTCACACTTGCTGCTTTACATAAACACAGGTGATTTAGAATCTGTAAGAATTTGAGTGACAAGCAAGGAATTTTTACATAGACTCTTAGCAAGACCAAAATTATACCTGGGCTGGGTATGTCATTTGGATAGACAACAACTTTTCACCTCTGCATCCCCTGAACTAAAAAGTGTGCCTGGCAAGCTTTAATTAAGAACAGAAATAAATATTTGGAAGCTGTTCAGAAGCATTAGTTTTCAACTCTTCATATGTGACTTTGAGAACATTCCCATCCAATCATTATATATTAGAACAGGACCTCCAAAATTAAAAATACTCTAAGTACTTGAAAGTAGCAAAACTGAGTTAAAATATAACACTGTCGCCTTTTGACAGTTTCTCTATTCTTCTCAGTTCGTGAACTTGGTTGACTGACACGTTTACACTTCTTCTGTTGGTTAACATTGAGGAATGAAGTATTTTCAGTGTTTAGATTCTTAAAGATAGATATTATGTATCAAGCTTTCTGAAAACAAATGTCAATGGGTAATTATCTGGAATGCAACATTCATCTCCCTGTTTTAATAAACACAGTCTATCAGCTGTGACCCAGCCTTTCTCTATGACTCAGCACCATCTCTCTACTATTTGTAAACTGTGGGGTCACAGAGTGATATCCTCAGGTGTCAGAGCTCATAAAGGACTATGCCTGTCTATTTGGTTTTTCTTTTTATATTTCCCCTCGGCCATCTCCGATCATTTGACTGGCTCCCCTGGGCCTGCTTCATTCACGCAGCCCACCGTGTTTAGTTTCACGCCCTCTGTTGGCTAAGGCTCTTCCGTAAGCTTCATGGCTCTGATCAGTAGGTAGTTAAATCAGCAACCTTAAGGTGAACCCCTGAATGCATCAATTAACTCTGGCCTTTAGGCTCCGGAAGGCCTTATTTGTCCTCCTTTGCAAAGAATATGAATTGGTTTAAGTACATTCTTCTTCACTATTGGAGTGTTTTCTTTTCTTTCTTATTGTTGTTGCTGTTCAGTTCAAGAGGGAAAATGTATTTAGTTGAATTTCTAGAAACCTATCAGCTGAATATGTGAAACTATTACAATTTTGCAACAAAGACTATAACCCATTCCTACTTTGAAGGAAAAAACATTCCTGAAGGCAGTTTCCTTCAGGGCTGCTTCTGGGAGTAGTGACTTTACATGTGTGTGAATGTTTGTGTATTTGTGTGTGTGTACATGTCTTTATATGTGAATATGTATTTGCATGGATTTTCTTATATTCTCTGTTACTTCTGAAAAGATTTAAGGCAGTAAATAGAAAAGGGAAAATGGGTAAAATTCACAGGCCTGCCTCCCAGTTGCCAGCATTTACCTTTTGTTAACTTGGCGGCTTGGTGCCTGCTGCTGCTCTGTGGGCTTAGACACCCTAAAATTGCTCATTGCATCCTGGCAACACGCCCCTCCTTAGGCCGTGAGTAACTACAGAGGCTGATGTAGTTTGGTTATGGGTATGATCTGGGAGAAAGATACATTTTGTTCTTTAGACTATCTAGGTGATTTTTTTTCAAAGGAGTATAGAAGGGGTGCCACAGACCACTGTTCTGGGCTTTCCACTATTAATTTATAAGAAGTGTTTTGAGATAACCAGAGATGAAGGAGTCATCGTGGTCTAAAGGGAAATGACTC
>CAUYQV010043656.1:0-10597 GCA_963574575.1 Galagoides demidoff | reverse complement strand
CATACTATTATTAAACTATTGATTTCTAAATGAAGCTAAAATAATTTATTGCATTTTGTTCTCACAGTTCCTCAAGTTATGATACACAAATATCATTAAGAGTAGAAGACTTCCTGGATAATGATTTTTTCCTTAAAAGTTATAAATTTTTTTTTTTTTTTTTGAGACTGAGCCTCAAGCTATCCCCTGGGTAGAGTGCCATGGCATCACAGCTCATAGCAACCTCCAACTCCTGGGCTCAAGCGAGTCTCCTGCCTCCACCTCCCAAGTAGCTGGGACCACAGGCTCCCGCCACAACACCCGGCCATTTTTTGGTTGCAGCCATCAGTGTTGTTTGGCGGGCCCAGGCTGGGGATTCGAACCCACCACCTTAGGTGTACGTGGCTAGTGCCTTAGCTGATTGAGCCACAGGCGCTGAGCCAAAAGTTATAAATTTTTATGACGTTTATAAGTGCTTAAATATGTATTTTAATATCTTATTACAAGTAAAAATTTAACATTAGATTGTTTGCTGGAAAATCTTAAATCTTCTCAATTCTCAGTCAAGCATTCTTGTTTCTCCATAGTGAAGAAACATAGATAAATCCTGAATAGTGAGTAAATATAATTGCAATTTAAATCCTACAGACTAAATTTCACCTTAATGTTTTATGTGGAGAAATTAATGCTTATTCTCAACAAATAAAAATATGAGACATCCTCTGTTAGAAGATGTTTTTAAAACATTAATCAATAGACTTCATTTTTTGTCAGAGCAGTTTTACGTTTACAGAAATACTGGGCAGAAAGTACAGAGAATCCCTCTGTGTCCCCTTCCCCATTGCCCCTGCCAACAGTTCCTTCTATCATTCCCATCTTCCACTGGTGTGGCACATTTGTTATAAGTGATGGATAAATACTAGTGCAATACCATTAACCAAAGTTTCTAGTTTACATTAAGGTTCACTCTTTATGTTGTACAATTTTCTGGGTTTTGACAAACACTTGATGTCACATAGCTACCATTTCAGTATCATACAGAATGTGTCACTGTCCTATATATTTTGATTTATATTTGATTCTTTGTGCCTTATTTTGTAAAATCAATCAGGTCTTCCTTATTGCTGGTTTAACAAAGATTACTTCTTTATTTCTAAAATCTTTAAATGGTACATATTCTGTCTAGTGAGGCTCATACATAGTTAACTCTACTTATATATCAGAAACATATGCCTATAATTTTTCGTAGTGTAATGCTGAAAGGTTTATGGGTCCATAGATCAGTAAAAAGGTGTAGGAAAGAGATATTGCACATCTGAATATTAGTAAAGCATGATAACAGGAGCTAGATTAAACAACAGATTTTGTTTATATAATTTAATGTTCATAAAATCTTTAAAACTCTTATAATCTTAAAAATGCCTATTATTTATTAAGAAATTAATATTTTTCAAGGACTCTGATATATGTTTTACATATATTACTTAGGGCTCTCACAATCCTACACGATGTTTCCAAAATTTACAGATTAGGAAACTGAGGCTCATGAAGGTTAAGCAATTCTTCCAGTCACATAAAAACCTAAAATCCAAACTGAAAAATGTCTGATTCCACGAGGGCCTTGCCTAACACCATGCTATCTAGGAAAAACAGTATTTTTATCTAAAGAGAGTGCCAAAAAAAAAAAAGTGGAAAAGGAAAAGGAAGAGAAGAAAGAGTAATAAACATTTAGAGAAAAAAATCAGAAGAAAAAGAGAGAAAAAGACCCGAGGAGGAGAAAGGAGACACAAGCCCTGTGAATACATGGCATACCATTTCAGTAAACCCTTTAACTTTATTTGCAGTTATACAGATACGTCTGCATCTGTAACATCATTTATGAGGGTGCTATTCATTTGCATTGCCTGTAAAAGTTACCCGCCCTGAGTACCTGAGTAAAGTCTATTGAATTTCCTACAACATAGTGCCAGCAGGCGCCATAAACCAAAACTCTTAGCAATTCCTCCAAAATCTTTTGTTTTTTAATTTTTATCTTACAGCAGCAGGAGAGAAGACAGAATAAGAAAGAGGAGAGAAAGAGGTGGGGGAAAGAGAGAGAGAGAAAATCTTTAAAGCATGAAAGGGCTTTTTCACTTGTTTCTAAAATGTTATGGTTCCCTCCCTTACTGAGCCCCCTTGTGGTAACTGTCTGTAACTTGTCCCTTTGGGACAGCTTTCAAGGGACTGAAGGATAACCTAATACACAGTATTTATTTCAGGCATGCACATATTCCATTTTAAAATATTAGCAGTATGATGTGATGATTTGTTTTAAGTCACAATTCACTGTTTAAAGAATTATCAGCACAATTTTCTTTTAAAAGTACATTTAAAAATATATGACATTAAAAATGTGTATGATTCTTCTCTTTTTGAAGTGCCCATATATACATCTATGTACACATATATGTGTACACGTATACACTCAGTAATTATAGTTTAATATTAAGTATGTATTAAATTAAAATGCTATTGAAAAGTGCTAAGGTCATAAAAAGTTTAGCTAAAATATGAGCGTAAATCAGGTTTGCCTTGGCTAAAATGTACAGTAGGAAAACCATTTTCCTCAAGGTTATGGTCTGTGAGCTGTTATCAATGGCTTCTTAGCTTAACAGGCATCAGAAACATCATAGCTGTCTCTGTGGTATAACTTATAGAATAGCCTGGGAAAATCTTCCTTTTAGAGTGAACCACCACAAGAAAAGAAAACAGAATAGACACCAATGGCTTTAATTTTATCACCACTGCTTATGATTTTAAATTATTTTCTCCAAGTATTTCAAAAGCCAAAGAATGGTTTTTATGGGAAGAATCGTGCCACTCATTGAGAAGCTGGGTCAATTCATACATTTATTCATTGTCTTTTAATTAAGTATGGGCTTGGCACTGTGTGGAGCCCTCGTGGAGGATACCGTAGGGGAATACAAAAGTGATGGAACTTGTGAGAAGGCAGAAAAATATGAATTCGAATATAAAAAATGAAATATTAAAGTACATTTCATAAGGTAAGTTTGTTTTCTGGAATTTTACTTCAGTTGTGTGTATGTGGGTGCTTATGCACACATTATGAGTCACAAGAAAAAAAGTTTTACCATGGGACATGTTGAAAATGCTTCATATCACTACATCATACCCTAACTATATAATAATGTTGCTCCAGAATTGAGAAGAAGCAGAATAAGATTCCTTCAACACTGACATTAGGAGTTGAATTTAGACTAGTTCGGGGTCTAACAGCAGCTGACAATTCTTACTATACTCTTCCAGATTATTGAAAGAGTCCCTTTGACTTTTATATATGTCATTATTTGATAGTGTTGGCCTTTCCTGTTGGTGGCACTCTGCACATAGGAGTTGAAAGAACTTATAGGAAAGACCATTTTATTTATAGCTATAATTTCTCCACTTGAATGATGCTTGTCTCCTTCAAAATTCCAGAGCAGCACTTTATTCCTCTCAGAACCATAATATTCTTTTCTAAAATATGTTCCTGTGGTATCCTTACTTACTGGTTTTTGGCAATTTGGAAATTCCTTTGAATTTAGCTGAAGTGCCTAAAAAAAAAAAAAACCCTACTGAATCCTAATTGCCTAATTTTTCATCAAGTCATTAGTGAAAAATAGTCACTGTCCAGTATTTTAGGTTTCCACTCATGACATCATCGTGTAGTTAACAAAAGTGACAACAATTCTTAAAAATCAATGAAGAAACATCACAGTGGATTTCTTTATATACTTTATCAATTCCCTCCCATTGTTTTGAATTAATGATTTTTTAAATACATAACAAGGAATCTGTACCCTGAAAAAAGGATTGGAAAGACGGAAGAAAACTTGGGAAGATACTTTCTAGAATCTCGATTAAGGTACATAAATGAAACTGTAGCCCTCCAGTTAGATCAAACAGGATAAAAGGAATTGATCTGATGCAGGTAATTCAGAAAATGAGGAAACAGTGAGATTAGACTCAAGCAGAGTAGAGACAAACATTCATAGAACATTGTTTAAGTGATCTTAAACAGACACTACTCCAAAATGAGGGGTTTATTCTATTAGCATTACTTATTACGAAGGATGTTTGGTAGTGAATGTCTGCTGTTCGATCTTAAAACAATACAACTATCTGCACAAAATATCAATATTGTATTAGTTACTTGAAATGAGGATGATATTAATAGATAACAGAGAGCACCAGACTCTGCAATCTATATGTGAGCATTGGAATTTAGCTCCTTTATAGAAAAATTTATTATTTGTATTTTTTCCTTTCCGCAATCATTTCCATCCCTATACGAACTATTTCTCAATTTTCCTTAGTTTTTAACACAGTCAAATTGCTCACGTAAACATTATTTTTCAACAACCCGAGTCGCTGTAAATGTAAAGAAAAAAACCTCCCACATGAAATCTGTTCATTTCAGAAAGGCAAGTGAGTAGTGTGGATAAAACCATGTGTCAGAAAAATCAGGTGTTACTGTGTCCTTCCAAAGCTTTTCTTCCTAAGGCTTTGACAGGATAACACTGCTATTCACGTTGACATTAAGGTTACCAAATTAAAAATCATAAAAACATAGGTATATCTTTGTTTTTATTGTGAATTATTCCATCTTCTAGAAACTAATTGCTATAGACTAAATGATTATATCTCCTCAGAATTTATATGTTGAAATCTAGTTCCCAGTGTGATAGTATTTGGAGGTAGTAAGGAAATTAGGTCATAGAATGGAGCCCTCATGAATGGGATTAGTGAAATTACAAGAAAATCCAGAAAACTAAGTCTGCCTCTTCATCTTGAGAAGATACAAGGAGAATTTGACAGTCTGCAAACCACAAGTTGCCCTTCCCAGAATGAACCTGGCTAGTACCCGGATCTTGAAATTAGATTTTACAGAACTGTGAAAAATAAGTATCTATTATTTATAAGCCACTAATTCTGTGCTATTTTGTCATAGAAGCTCGTACTGATAAAGACAGTAATATTGAGATAGAATTTATCTGTAATTATATAGACTCTTTGTTATACCAGTATAACATACAAAAATAATGTCACAATGCTGGATTTGACCAAGGAATGAATGACTAGTAGAATGTCTCAGGATGCACTGCCATGATTTTAAATAGATTATCAATAAGATACTTCAGGAACATACCGAGTAGATGATGTTTGATGTTAATATATTTTCCAATCTATGGTTAGATGTCAATTATCTATCTTGTTTGTTCAACACAATTACATTCAACAAAATTTTACTTCATTGTTATGTTGCTATCCCAAAGGGAACTCTCTCTAGTTATTTAATTATCAAACTCATGTTTGGTGTTTTTTTCATAGTGCTTCATTTTTTTTAAATTAATAGACTTTGTTGGCTCGGTGCCTGTAGCTCAACTGGCTAAGGCGCCAGCCACATACACCTAAGGTGGCGGATTCGAATCCAGCCAGGACCCGCCAAACAACAATGACGGCTGCAACCAAAAAATGGCCAGCACTGTGGTGGGCGCCTGTGGTCCCAGCTACTTGGGAGGCTGAGGCAGGAGACTTGCTTGAGCCCAGGAGTTGGAGGTTGCTGTGAGCTGTAATGCCACGACACTCTACCCAGGGGGACAGCTTGAGGCTCTGTCTCAGAAAAAAAAAAAGACTTTGTTTTTACAGCAGTTTTATTTGGCAGCAAAATGGAGCAGAAAGTAGAGAGTTCTCATACATCTCCTGCTCACATTGCCCCGCCACCCCCACCACCAACATCCTACATCAGGGAGGTGCATTTGCTATAGTTGAGCCCAAATTGACACATCCTTACTTCCTGTGGTCTGGAGTTTACACTAGGATCCTCTCTTGCTGTTGTGAATTTTATAGATTTGAATAAATGTATAAAGACATGCATCCATCATTAACATCATGCAGAGTATTTCCCGGTCCAAGCTGCTTCTGTGCTCTGCCCTTTATCCTGCTCTCTCTCCCAGTCCCCACTATCTTTTTACTGTCTCCATAGTCTTGCCTTACCAGACTATCATATTGTTGGAATCATGCAGCATACGTAGCCTTTTAGAATTGGCCTCTTTTGTTTAGTAATGTGCGTTTACGTTTCCCCCATCTATGTCTAGGCGGATAGCTCGTTCTTCCCATTGCTTAATAGTATTCCATTTTACTGCACATACTATCGTTTACCTACCAAATGATAACCTGCCTACCTTCAAGTTCTGGCAGTTAAGAATAAAGCCATCATAAATGTTCATGTGGGAGTTTTATTTGTAGGCACAAATTTTCAATTCTTTTGGGTAAATACCAAGCATGAGATTAATGGGTTATGTGGTAAACCTGTGTTTTGTTTTCTAAGAAACTTCCCACTGTCTTCCAGTGTGGCTGTACCATGGAACACTGTTACCTGCATGAATGAGACTTCCTTGTTCCACATCCCGTCAGCGTTTGGTGTTAAAGTTTAAGTGTTCTCAATTTTGGTATATAGTGGTATCTCCTTACTGTTGTAATTTGCAATTCTCTGATGACATGCGATGTTTATCACAGGTCATTTTATATGCTCAAAATACTTCTTTGTCACTGCATATTGTCTTTGGTGAGGTATCTGTTCAGAGATTTGGTTTTTTTTTTTTTTTTAAATAATCAGACTCATGTTTGGTATTCTTTTCATGGTGCTTCACTTTGTATTATTTGGTGGTGCATTTAAAAAGAATTTTTTTAAAATAATTCTTTTTATAGTTTAGATAGTAGCCCTTCATTATGTAAGTTTTTTCAGACATACTCTTTTAATTTGTGACTTGTCTTCTTACCCTTTTGATTCCAATTTTTAAAAAAGGAAACTCAGTTTAATTGAATAACAAAACACAATCAATATAACATTGAAAAGGAAAGAAAAAAGAATGGGGGGCATATAACTGTGGACTGGTTTGCTCAATCTCAGTTCCGCTCTCTTCCATTTAGAGAGCTTGGGGAAAAATCAAAAAGATGGATCAAAGTAAAGTCTTTGAATTTACAGGAGACTGCTATCACAGAAGTTCAGAAAAACTTTTATTTGAACACTATCTCAAGTTATTTGAGGGGCAGAGATTGTTGAAATAGTCAAAAGCTTTCTTGTTCTTATACTATTACCGCTCCTCCAGATCTGTCTTTATCCGGGTGTAGCAGGTGTTGCTGGGTCCCCTGCCACATACTTGCCATTTCAGTGAAGAATGGCTGGAGTCCCAAGTGCTAGCATCTGTATCTGTCTAATGGCAATGTCTATGTGAACCCTCAGAGGCCACTTGGCCTTCACTCATGGGAGAACCAAAGTGCTGAGGAAGTACTTTCTCTCTGCCCCACCGTGGGAGCAGCTCCCATTCAGTGACTGCTGAGAATTGGTTAGTAAGTGCGCTCACAGCAGCACTCCCATTCCTTCTGAAGCCCATATTCTTGGCTGACTCAAAGTTGTCTGTTTCTAATTAGATTCCAATGACTCCCAATAGTAACTTGCTTGATAACACACTGAACTATCTACTTACCTTTCTTATCTCACTTTTTACTCTCTGGAAAATGTTTGTTTTTTTTTCAGGATCAGCAACCAAATAAACCAATCTTTTTCTCAGGATCTAATTCTGGAAAGCCAACCTGAGATAAAGCACATTGACAGAAATTTGTTCTTTGTTTTTCAGTGAAAATCACAAGGATAATTGGGAAATGTGAAAACTTATCAATCTGTAAAATGTCCTAAAACATTTTTAGCATGAAACTTTACTGTGTTTTCATCTGCTCAGGCTTCCCTCAAAACATCGAGTCGTGGAAACACTGAGAGCATTTCCCCAGTGACCCCCTTCTGGAGGAGCTCTAAGGAATTCCTGCCCAAGCCCAAGGGGAAGGAAAATGAATAAAAAGTACAATCTAGGTAAACGTCGGGACTCGATTTGATGGTGGTAGCATTTGGGAAAAGTTCTTAAGCATTTTTATGCAACTGAGTTCTGGCTCCCTTCCAAAGTTCAGGGAATGAGAGATACTGCATCAATAATATTTTGACAGTTTTAAGATTTTTTGGTAAGCCTAATGGAAAACGATTTGATATTCCATTATCTGAAGAAGGTATGTCATCCTAAAAGCCAATAGAATAGAATGTTTCAAGAAGAATGGAGTGTTAAACTCTGACAAATACTTCTGAGAAATTAAATAAAATAATAAAACATAGTAGCTTTGACTTAGCTATACTAAGACTACAAAATTTCAGAGAAAGGATTGAAGAAATATAATTATCATTTCCAGACAGAAAAGAAGATAACTTAGAAAAGATATAAGAATCTAACTGAAATCTGATTCATCGTCCTGATTAGTAAATGCTATAATACGGTGGATACTGCAACATATCTTGAAAGGAAAATGATTTTTAAGGTTAAATTCTGTAAACAGTCAGGCCTTTTATTAGCTTTTTTTTCATGTATCTAGAAACTGGAAGTTTGATATTTTCTTTTTAGAAAAGTTACATCTAGCAAGAGTGAGTACAAAACAAATTAAAAATAAAGAGAAATCCACTGAAGAGAAATCTCAAGGTGATACTTTTCAACTGACCTAGAAAAGAAGAAGTAACTTTTGAAACATCGTATCAGTGGATTTCCAAAAGGGACATATTTCAGCCCAGATGGATTTCAACCCTCAAAGAGAATAAGTGAGCAAGATATTATTGGTTTCCTGGGAGAAAGGGTATATAACTTTTTTTTCAATGTTAAAATGAAATACTAGAGATGCTGGGATTTGGAGGAGAGACATAAAAAAGCTATGGTACAAATAGAAAACAAAATAAATATTTGAGCACCTGGCAGGCTATAAGCAGTCAGAATATTTTCTTTGACGGAATAGATAGTGCATTGTTTGAAAATTAGCAAAGGAAACAAATTAAGTAACTAAGGAGCAACATTTTTATCAATGTGTTAATGTAAATAGCATTTGCTTTTTTAAGTTTTAGATTTAACCTATCAATAGAACAGAGAATTTATTATGATTATAAAACATAAATATTAATCTTATAAAGGAAATATAAAATAATGAAAGAAAATTGAAGGTAAGATTGTGTGGGCAGGTAGAAAGAAAGGTGAAGACATTTTGCTCTTTCTTTAAAAGTAGACAAGACATGTAGGGAGGAAGTAGAAAATTCATATCGTGACCATATTTTAGTAGTAAAAGAAATAAAACATTATTGAGTCTTCAGGAAGAGGGAGATGTAGGAGTGAAAAGGATACAAATAAAAGCATTTTTGGCAGGAGGATGCTTCTGCCAAAAGCATCCTACTCTTTGAGGAACTTGTTAATCATTAATATGCTTGGAAAAGTAGAGAAGGATCAATTGAAAATACAAAAAACAGTGAAACTATGCAAGGGAAATCCCTTTGAGAAAGTAAAAAAAAAAAAAAGAAATTTAGAGCATTTTAAATCTGTCCATTAATGTGGCATTAAAGCCAAAAGAAAAAAGTATAATTGGGTATTATTTTAACATTGTACTTAAAATCAATTTGATTATTTTAGCTGAGAACAAATGTTTTATCTCAAAGAGGAAGATAGCATACAAAGAATACTACTGTTCTTAGTTAATGTTTTTCTTTTGATTCATGGTAATAACGGGACACAAAAATATGTGTTCTAGAAAGTTTTCTACTCTGTTTTCATTAGTACATACTGGGTCAGCTTTCCCTATAAGGAAGTCTCATTGAAAATCTCTGAGAGAGGCTTAACAAAGAGTATTTTTATGAATTTTTTTCATATGAATTTTATGTTTTCTCTGTATGTAATTATTATTATTGTGTCATTAGTAGAAAAAGACTTCCCTAAGTCTATAGATTTAGACTTTCTGTCATTTTATAGAAGTAGACTTTTCTAAGACAAACTTCATCTCACAGTTTTTCTGGAAAGCTTATTGACTTATAATTAACTTCTGAATCAGTAACAGAAGGGTAAAAATCATGGTGTGAATAGTGTGATATCAGAATTACTTTAGAATTAAAACTTAGTAGCTATCAATTTGTCTTTCATCAATAATCTGTTTCATAACAGAGAAGCTGTTATATAGTTTGCAATATATTTAACAAGTGTTTCCTTATTAGATAATAATATTAAAATCTATTATCATTCTTTCTCCTTTGAAGAAACAGTAAAATAAAGGATTGTTGACTTTAGCTAATTTATTTTATGTGGTTTCCAAAAGAAAACTTATAATATCTCAATTAAACAGACGTAATGTGTATAGTATAATGAAAAGTTAACAACACTAGGTTAGCTCTATTGAGTTATGTATGAATGAATTGCAGTTTAAGAAGGAATAAATATGTACCACGTGAGTGAATGATGAAGTTTGAAGTTAGTATTAATAGTATTAACATGTATGAATTTTCTAGATTTTGAAGAGATGTTCCTGAAAGTATTCTTTTTTTTTTTTTTAAACAAGACCTGAAGTAAGTAATTTATTAAACTATTTCTTTTTTTTTTTTTATTGAGACGGAGCCTCAAGCTATCCCCCTGGGTAGAGTGCCATGGCATCACAGCTCACAGCAACCTCCAACTCCTGGGCTCAAGCGAGTCTCCTGCCTCAGCCTCCCAAGTAGCTGGGACCACAGGCA
>CAUYQV010043655.1:0-18476 GCA_963574575.1 Galagoides demidoff | reverse complement strand
TGGCATCACAGCTCATAGCAACCTCCAACTCCTGGGCTCAAGCGAGTCTCCTGCCTCAGCCTCCCAAGTAGCTGGGACCACAGGCGCCCGCCACAACGCCCGGCCATTTTTTGGTTGCAGCCATCATTGTTGTTTGGCGAGCCCGGGCTGGGGATTCGAACCTGCCACCTTAGGTGTACATGGCTGGCGCCTTAGCCAATTGAGCCACAGGCGCCGAGCCTAAAAGAGAAGCATTTAAATCCTAAGTGGCCATGTGACCTGAGAAGCTCCCCACCAGCTCTCTGAACCTCAGATTTCTCACTGCTCCGCCGGAAGCCAGTGTCTGTGACTGTTACTGTTGTTGTTTTTATTGCCGCTGGTTTGACCTATGACTCAGCACCAGCTGATCACTTTCCCCGCTTGTCTCCCAGAGAAAATGCCGCGCTCCGAGCCTGAGGTGGCCCCAAGTGGCCCTTGGAAAGACGGTGTCTACAGGCAGTGTCTCTACCTTCAGCTGGAGCACATGGAGCAGGCACTGCGGCTGGTGGGACCCCACGGCTTTCCCCAGCAGCACAGCCATGCCCAGGCGCTCCAGCAGCTTCAGACCCTGAAGGGCTGCCTCGGGGGCCAGCCAGGCTCCCTGGCCCCAGCGCACACCAGGTAATCCTCTGCCCTGGGTGGCCACCTGTCCTCCTCAGCCTGGGACCCACTGAAAGGATGTCCAGCCCAGACCCCCTCCCCCAGGCAGAAATGATTCAGAATTCCAGAGAATATTCTGGGAGACCAGGTTTAAACAGGGGTAATTTCTGAAAGGCACTTGCAGCCCTTTGAAGAGTACTTCACAGTTCATGACCATTGTCATGTGGGCTGTTTCCTAGCTGTGCACCGTGGGAGCAGGCCTTCAACTTCTCCGAGGCTCAATTTCCTTATGTGCAAAATGGGGATAATAATTCTTATCTCCTGATTCAAATTTAAAAATGAAATATATCCGGGTGTGGTGGCTCATGCCTGTAATCGCAGCACTCTGGGATTGCCTGAGCTCACAGGTTTGAGATCAGCCTGAGTAGGAGTGAGACCTCGTCTCTAAAAATAGCCAGGCATTGTGGTGGGCATCTGTAGTCCCAGCTACTTGGAAGGCTAAGACAAGAGAGTCTCTTGAGCCCAAGAGTTTGAGGTTGCTGTGATCTATGATGCCACAGCACCCTATCAAGGGTGGCAAAGTGAGACTCTGTTTCAAATATATATATATATATATATAATACATGTATAATTTTAAAAACAACCAGAGGCATTTGAATACAAACAGGTAATTTGATAGCATGAAGGGATTATTGTTAATTTTGTGTGACAATGGGATTGTAATTTAGTAAGAAAATGACCCTTTTTGTGATGAAGTAATTAGGAATGATTTTGTATTATAGCCGGAACTTATTTTTAAATATTTCAGCCCCTCCGCCCAGTATAACAGAAGGTGATGGTTATTGCAACCGTCTGATGGACGCCTGGGAGCTTGTTGTGCTTGCTAATTTTCATATGATGAGAAATTTTCATAGTAAAAACTTGGTCAAAGTGATATCATGCCGGCCTTCTAGGCTTGCCATGAGGAGTAACAGAGCAAAGCTATACAAACAGGGCCAGGCCCTTAGGAAGTGCTGAGCAAATGTGACTGCTTGTGTGCTCAGTAGAATAGACCTTGGAGGCAGGTGCATCCAGGTTATGGAGGAGAAACTGGAGGGTCTCAGAGGTCCAAGAGATTGGCCAAGGTTATGCAGGTGGTGGGGGTCTGACCTTGAGTCGGCTAGGGCCATCCTAACTAAGTCTACTTCTTTGCAGGTCCCCGCGGATGAGCAGGCCCCCTGGAGGCCTGCCCTGGTGGTGCATCTTTGTGGGCTGGCTCCTGGTGGCGGCCACCAGCGGTGTGGCTGCCTTCTTCACCATGCTCTATGGCCTGCACTATGGACGGGCCAGCTCCCTCCGGTGGCTTCTCTCCATGGCCGTCTCCTTCGTGGAGAGCGTGTTTATTACCCAGCCCCTGAAGGTCAGAGCCCATCTGCACGAAGCTGCCCTCCTCACTTCCATCCATCCTTCCCCTCCCACTAACAATCTTGTCTTTGGACTTTGGCCATTCATTCATGTACTCATTCAACAAACATACAGAAGTGCCACCTCTGTGCAGCCCCATGAAGAAAATGAGGATGATAACCCAAGTTAATGGACACTTACTGACTTAATGTTTTTCTTTTAACTGGGATACTGGCATTTTGTAATCACATCACCCTTTGGGTCCTCCTCTGTTTTATGGGTGATAAAAGTTGAGGTTATGAAGTTAATGTTGGGTCAGGCGCAGTGGCTCACACTTATAATCCTAGCACTCTGGGAGACCAAGGCAGGTGGATTGCTCGAGCTCACGGGCTGGAGATCAGCCTGAGCAAGAGACCTCATCTCTAAAAACTAGCAGAGCATTGTGGCAGGTGCCTGTAGTCTCATCTACTTGGGAGGCCGAGACAAGAAGATCACTTAAGCCCAAGAGTTGGAGGGTGCTATGAGCTGTGATGCCACGGCACTCTACCCAGAGCGACAAAGTGAGAGTCTGTCTCAGAAAAGAAAAGAAGTTAAGGTTGGCTGGGCATGGTGGCTCATGGCTATGATTTGGTGCCCTGAGATAGGAAGACTGCTTGAGGCAAGGAAGTTCCAGACCAGCCTGGACAACATAGTGAGACCCCCAACATCTCTACACGAAATAAAAAAATCAACTGGGCATGGATGGTGCACCTGCAGTCCCAGCTGGGAGGTTGAGGCAGGAGGGTCGCCTGAACCCAGGAGTTTGAGGCATAGCTCATGCAGTGAGCTATAATCATACCACTGTACTCCAGCCAAGTGACGCCTTATTTCTAAATAAATGAACAAATAATTAAATAAACCTTTATGCTTATGAGATGTCACCAAACCCCCTCTGTTTCTCCATTCTATTCTGAACAACCTTTATCCTAAGACCCCCAAAACTCCCAGCATCTCTCTCAACACTAGGCTCGGAGAGTATTAAGAACTGGGTGTGTGCTGAGCCTTTTCTTTCCTCACCAAACCAGAGGATCCTTCCCTGTTTTTTAAAATGATTAACACAGGCTAGGTGCCTTGTAGCTCAAGTGGCTAAGGCGCCAGCCACATACACAAGAGCTGGTGTGTTTGAATCCAGCCCGGGCCTGCCAGACAACAATGACAACAGCAAACAAGGGATGGCCGGCGTTGTGGTGGACACCTCTAGTCCCAGCTACTTGGGAGGCTGAGGCAAGAGAATCACTTAAGCCCAGGAGATGGAGGTTCCTGTGAGCTGTGATGCTACAGCACTCTACCCAGGGCAACAGCTTGAGGCTCTGTCTAAAAAAAAAAAAAAAAGAAAGAAAGAAAAAAGAAATGATTAACACAGAAGCAGAAAGAAATGGAGGGGTAGGGAGGGTACCCACAGGAGGAGTGATGTGCCCTGCTGAGAGATGACAGACTTCAACCAGGCCAGCAGCAGCTGGGACTTAGAGGACTCACCTGTCTCTCTTTTTTTTTTTTTTGAGACAGAGCCTCAAGCTGTCCCCCTGGGTAGAGTGCTGTAGCATCACAGCTCACAGCAGCCTCCAACTCCTGGGCTCAAGTGAGTCTCCTGCCTCAGCCTCCCAAGTAGCTGGGACCACAGGCGCCCGCCAGAACGCCTGGCTATTTTTTGGTTGCAGCCATTATTGTTGTTTGGCGGGCCCAGGCTGGATTCAAACCCGCCACCTTAGGTATATGTGGCTGGTGCCTTAGCCACTTGAGCCACAGACGCTGAGCCATCACCCATCTCTCTGATCAGAGGCCAATGTGTGAGGGCCTGGTTGCTCGCTCTGCATAACTGCTGCCTTTGAACCAAGTGATGAGAGTCACCAATGGGATGTGGGGATCCCTGGGTGTTTTCCAGGTGCTGGGATTTGCTGCTTTCTTTGCGCTGGTCTTGAAAAGAGTGGATGAGGAGGAGGATAGGACAGCACCCCTGGCAGGACGTCTGTCTCACCCAGGTACATGCTTCACCTGGGGAGCAGAGGCAGGGGCCAGGCCAGCTGGAGGCCCACCAGAGTCCAGCACTGGGGGTGGGCAGAGGGGCCCGGGCCTCCTCAGACCTTCATCCCCCATCAGTCTTTCACCTCAAACTAGCCAGAAAAAGTGACTCCATCTCCCAAATAGCCTCATTCCTTACCTACCCAGTCTTTCTCTCTGACACCCAAGCATAGCCCTTCACAGAAGTACCTTGGGGCTGAGCTGTCTGTGAGGACCATCCTTCCCTGTAGAATTCCAAGTAAGTGGAATTCTTTTCCAACCCTCAGGGCCCTGAGCTTTAGAATAAAAACCAAAAAAAGAGTCAATTTGCAGATGAGCTGCAAAAAGTGGCTCTAAATTAGACTTCTAGGTCAAAGGCCTACAATCTACAGCCAGTAGGCCAAATCTTGCCCACTGCCTGTTTTTATAAATAAAGTTTTATTGGAACACAGTCATGCTATTCTAGGAGAACCTAGCCAGGCCTTTTCCTCCCCACCTGACTGATTTCTTACTATCTAACTAGAACTCCGGAGGGTACTGATGATAAGAGAATTACGAAAACAAGCAGACAAAACAGAACTGACAATGTAATATTCAAAGACACAGAGAGAGCTCTTGACTTTCAGGGAAAATAAAACAGAAACAAACAAGCTAAAGCCCAGGCACATACATAGTATGTGCAGCGCGGTGCCCCCCTCCTAGCCTGTGTTGTTCTATTCAGGATGGGGTTTGGGGTCTGCAGATCCAAGAGGCCCACTAACATCTTCTCAAGATAAAAGAATAATGTTTCTCTAAAAAGATGCCAGCCTTCTGACTAATTGAATATTCATTCAGTCATTCCTTTGGAAATTCTTCAGAGCTTGGTGCCAAGCAATGTGATGGCTTAGGAACGTAATTGACATAAAATTCACCCATTGTAAGTGCATGATTAGTCGATTTTAGTAAATTTATAGTTTAACCATCATCTCAATTCAGAGTTAGAATAACTTCATCATCCCAGAAGGTTCCCTCCTGTGCACTCACAGTCAATCCCTGTCCATGTCCCCAGCCCAGGCAACACTAACCGGATGGACCAGTCACTGCCCTTGGAATGAACAGCCCATTTTGGGGAGACAACATTAAGCAAGTAAAATGCCCAAGTAGACAGAGAAGTGGAATAATGATGAACAAGGTTGGGGGAGAACAGGAGAGGGCTCTGCTGGGGCTGAGCCTAAGCTGTCTCCTAAAGGAGGGGGGAAGGGAAGGACCACACTCAGCATGTGCAAAGGCCCTGGGGTTGGACAGACTTGTTGTTTTACATCAATTATTGATGGTGTCCCAGGAGCATGGTGAACTGGGGCTGAGGAAGAATGGTTTGAGGTGAGGGTAGAGAAGTGGGTGGGAAATAAGCCATGCACAGCCTCAGAAAAACTGGGGCAAGGCTGAGCTTATTTTATTATTTTATTTTTGATGCGGAATCTCACTTTGTTGCCCTCCATAGAGTGCCATGGCATCATAGCTCACAGCAGCCTCAAATTCCTGGGCTTAAATAATCTTCTTGCTTTAGCCTCCCAAGGAGGGACTACAGGTCAGGTGCCAGTCACAATGCCTGGCTATTTTTTGGTGGGGGAGGATAGGGTTTTGCTCTTGCTCAGGCTAGTCTCAAATTCCCGAGCTCAAGCAGTCCACCTGCCTCAGCCTCCCAGGATGCTGGGATTACAGGTGTGAGCCACCTTGCCCAGCCCTCAGAAGACTTTAAATAGGAGAATGGCACAACTGTTTCATAATTTTAGAAAGGTTACTATGATCAGTTTTGGAGACCAAACAGTCACAAGTAGCAATGGAAAGACCATTAGCAGGGAGACTATTGTAATGGTTCAGGCAAGAGGTAACAAATGCTGGTATGGAGGGACGGGAAAGTGTGGACAGAAGGGCATGGATCTCCAAAGCAGTGGGTCAATTCACCCTGCTGGCCAGGGTGTGGAGAGATTAGAATGTTCATACGTTGCTGATGGAAATGTGAAATGATGTAGCCACCCTGAAAAATAGTCGGGTTGTTTCTTTCAAAATTAATAATAGAATCACCCTGTGACCTAGACATTGCAGTCTTGAGCATTTATTCCAGAGAAATAGAAACTTATTTTCATGCAGGAACGTGTACACAAAGGTTGGCAACTCCTAGGAATCTACCCAAGAAAAATGATGATGCATGTCCGCAGAAACACCTGCACAGAAATGTTCATAGCAGCTTCCCCGTAATAGACAAAACAACCCCCAAACGCCTGCCCACTGCTGGGTGGGTGATCCAAACGGGTAACAAACATCTCTCTGAGGGAATACTGCTCAGCTGTAAGCACGAACTAACCACAAAGACACATGGCAATGCCGTTGAACTTGGAAACTCCATGCTAAGTGAGAGAACAGGAGGCAAGACCCCACATACTGTCTGGTTCCATTTACAGCAAATGTCCCAAAAAGGAAAGTGTGTAGGGACAGACGCGTGGGGCTGAGGGAGGGTGGACTTTGAGTGGAGACGTACTCTACCAGGACTCCAGGGAACCCTTTGGGGGATGAAAATATCCTAAACTGGGACCAGGACATTTGTCCTAGGACTAGGTTGTGGTGGTACAAATGTACTAAAATCATTACATTGTAGACTTCTGATGGATGAGTTTAATGATAAGGATAACTTGATAAAATGGATTGAATAGGAAGATCCTTGGAGATAGGCAGGACTCTGAGACATTAGTTACCCTCAACTTTGAATCTGTCAAAGTTTTGGAAGTGTCAGGGAGGGCGTCCTGGGATCAGTAAGATTTCGGGGAGGAGAGGGTGTGTGTCATTTCAGTATATAAGAATCTACCTAGTGAAGAAGGCTCAGGGTTACGGGCCTGAGATGGGCCTGGGATGGCTCAGCAGATGCGCGGAGGGGACAGCTGGGAATGACCCTCCAGGAAGAGGGGTGTGGAGCATTGTACACCTGGGGGATAAGGGCCTCCTGGGCTCAAGGGTAGAGCCCCGCTCCCCAGCCACCGCTCCAGGAGACTACCCTGGTGTCTTGCCTTCCACAGGTCCCTATGCCGTGTTCCGTGCACGAAGGAACAGCAGCAGGGACGTCTACCAGCCACCTCTCACCGCCGCCATTGAGAAGATGAGAGCCGCCCACCTGAAGGAGCAGAAAGCCTTTGCCCTCATCAGGGAAATCCTGGGTAGGCGCCTTCCCGCCCACCGGCTCACAGCACGCACTTCTTCGACAAGCCCCCACACCACTTTAGGGTCTCAGTTTCCCTAGCTGTCGACACACCCCAGCTTCTTCCTTACACTTAAAATCCTTCAGCAGCCCCTCTTGGCCGTTAGGACAAAGTTCAAATGCCCCACTGTGGCTCCAGCCACCTTGAGTGCCCTCTCTGGGCCCCGAGTGGCAGTCACACTGGCCTCTGCGGTGGCAGAGACCCCGGCCCGCTCCATGCCTCAGGCCCGTGCCCAGGATTGTTCTGTTTCGCCTGCCTTGAGTGTGCTCATCCCTCTCCCCACCTCCTCTTCTGGCTAATTCCTCTGCTTTTTCAAATCTCAGCCCAAACACGGTGTCTTTCAGAGGGGCTTCCCCCGGGGCCTCTGGCCAGAAACCTGCACACCTGGGTGTGTATCCAAGTCTGGGTTTCCCAGAAGCAGATCTAGGGGCAGGTAGCTGATCTGGGAGGTGATCTCAGGATATACCAGGAAGGGAAAGCGAGGCAGGGAGGGAAGGAAGCCAGTATAAGGTGACAGGTGGGTTCCAGGTGGCGCCAGGGACCTCGGGAGAGCATGTGGTGCACACCCCTGATGTATCCTACTCCTTGGCATCCATCTAAGGACTCTTGGGATGGGATCTTCCAAATGCGGATTCCTGGGCCTGGGCCCAGAGGCTTTGGTTGGGTAGAAACCTGCCCCCCCCATGCAATTGTGATGTCAGCCTTCTAATGAAACGTTGCACCTGATAGGCCCTTACATCCCACTAACCTGTCCCCAAGAGGACCGGTGAGCACCACAGGGCAGGCAACATGCCTGTCTTCACCGCTGTATCCTCAGCAACAAAGCATGGCAAATGCCCCATTTCTTTTTTTTTTTTTTTTTGAGACAGAGCCTCAAGCTGTCCCCCTGGGTAGAGTGCCATGGCATCACAGCTCACAGCAACCTCCAACTCCTGGGCTCAAGAGAGTCTCCTGCCTCCACCTCCCATGTAGCTGGGACCACAGTCGCCCGCCACAACGCCCGGCCATTTTTTGGTTGCAGCCATCTTTGTTTGGCAGGCCGGGGCTGGGGATTCGAACCCGCCACCTTAGGTGTACGTGGCTGGCGCCTTAGCTGATTGAGCCACAGGCGCCGAGCCAAATGCCCCATTTCTTAAAGTTGTTATTTAAAAAACGTATACAGCATAAACTCTGTTTTAAAGGGGATGTTAACTGACCCCTCATCACAACCCCGTGTCATAGAGTCATGGTCACCATTTTACAGATGAGGAGAGTGAGGCCCAGAGAGATACGAGAACTTGGATAGGAAGTGGGGAGCCAGGATTTACACCCAGGCAGGAGGGCCCATGGAGTGTGACTTTATGCCTCTCTGCTGTCCCCATAAGGATTGGGTTCACTGTCACCAGATGGGCAACGGGTTTATCTGAGAGGCCTCAACTGCCCTGAGCCAGGCGCTGTTCCATTTCCTGTCCTGGGCTTGCCAGGAGTCGGGGGTCCTGCCTAACCAGGGGCTGCGCCTGCCTCCCCAGTGTACCTAGGCTTCCTGTGGGCGCTGCTGCTGGTGGCCTACGGGCAGAGGGACCCCAGCGCCTACCACTTCAACAGGCACCTCGAACGCAGCTTCACCAGGGGCTTCTCAGCCGTGCTGAGCTTCCAAGAGTTCTTTGAGTGGGCCAACACCACCCTCATAGGCAACCTGTACGGTCACCACCCAGGTACAGTGCCCTCCCTGGCCCTGCCTGTGTGCTAGCGTCCTTGTGCATGCTGCTGTCTCCTGCCTAGGGACAGGTGTGGGGCAGCATCAAGGCCACATCACGAGGTTGATGTCAACCTCAGCCTCATAAGAAAACCAACCACTGCAGGACTGCATGCTCTGAAGGAGAGACCCTCCCACTCCCCTCCCAGCCTCCCGTCTCCCTGTCTGATGCAGGGTGGAGGACATTCTAAATGAGAGATAACTGAGCATGGATCAGTCAGGCAAAAACAGTGTGCCAGGCAGAAAGAGGAATGTGAGATGGCCCAGCATGACACACCATGACATGTCTTGGAAGGACAGTGGGAGGAGTGTGGCTGCCATATAGGATTTAAGCTGAGCACAGTGAGAGGCAAAGCTGGGGAGATGGACAGGGGCCCAACCACAAAGACCTCAGCAGTGCCTGTCCTATCCTCAAGAAAATGAGGAGCCATGGACGGTTTCTATGTGAGCGAGTTGCACAAATCTCATGGCGTATAAGAAGGATCATTCTGGAGGCCCTTGGATGTTGCAGCAGAGTGGGGGCAAGTTGGACCCTGACGGAGCTAATGTCAGGATGAGGGACAGTGCTGAGGGAGAGAAGGGGTTGGGTGTGTAAAACCCAGAAGGGGTAGAGCTGATGGGACGTGCTCCATTCACCCACCTGGTTTTCCTCTTTAGGCTTTGTCACTGATGGAAACTCCAAGCTGGTTGGCAGTGCCCAGATTCGCCAAGTGAGGGTCCAGGAAAGCTCTTGCCCTGTTGCCCAGCAATTGCAGGCTTCTCTTGATGGGTGCCGTGCGCCGTACTCCCTGGATGTTGAAGACCTGGCAGACTATGGAGAAGGCTGGAACACCTCCGCCCACAATTACAGCAATGGCTTTCCCCAGGCTTGGCAGTACCAGAGCCAGAGCCAGCGTCGTGGGTATCCCATCTGGGGCAAACTCACTGTGTACCGGGGAGGAGGCTACGTGGTCCCCTTGGGGACGGATCACCAAAGTGCGTTAAAGTAAGCCTGATTTAATTCCTCTGAAGCTGAATAATGCCTTTTGCTAGAGTCCACATCTGATTGGATGGCCTTCAAAACGGGGCTAAGCCAAGTTCATTCAAGTCCTGGCGGGGGGGGGGGGGGGGGGGGCCCTAGAGCTTTCAGGATTTAGAAGCAGGAAGGGAAGTCCCTCTCCAGCATTGTTAGTCTGATTGCCTCTGCTGGAGCCAACTGAGAGATGGGGAGCTCACTACCACACAGTGCAGCCCACCATTGGGCAAGAAGAAAGTGGTTAACGCTCTGGCAAGAATTATACAAGGTCTGAGGTTTTTACCCTGCTTAAAAGCTGACCTGTTGCTGTTTCATGGGTGCTGGCAGAGCACGCAAGACTCCTGGGTCAGAGACAAAGGATTTTGTTACAGCAAAGTAGCAACAGAACGTCGCGGCGTTGGTCTGAGTCAGTCTCCACAAAAGGCTATGCCTGAGTGTGCCTACTACACTCAGCTTGGGGCATTCACTGCTTTTATAGCAGCATAAACAAGCCTGCTCTTTGTTCAAAGGAAGCCGGCACCCAGAGTGATTCCTGGAGGCCAATCACTGCAAACACAGCCCTGAGAAATGGCCTGGGGGTAAAGCCAGGGCTGTGCGGTCCCACAATACCCGGTAAGAACATACAGGGACACTCACAGACCCAGAAGCAGAAAGCCCCGTATTTGGAACCCTGGGTCTGCTCTAGCCGTGCAGCCCTGAAAATTAGTGGACCTGTGTGACCCTTAGTTCCCTCCACTGTATGCTTGTAGGACTTGGGTTGTTTCTAACAGCCAAGCATGTCCTGCTTACACACACGGGGGCTAAGGACAGGTCAGGAATGGTCTATTTTAAATAAGAGGTGTTTTTGCTGCTACTGAGAATGACAAGGTATCAGTCCAGGCGCGGTGGCTCATGCCTGTAATCCCAGCACTCTGGGAGGCCGAGGCGGGCTTATTGCTTGAGCTCAGGAGTTCCAGACCAGCCTGAGCAAGAGCTAGACCTGTTTCTAAAAATAGTTCATCATTGTGGAGGGCACCTATAGTCCCAGCTGCTCAGGAGGCTGAAGCAAGAGGTTCTCTTAAGCCCGAGAGTTGGAGGTTGCTGTGAGCTACAATGCAAAAGCACTCTACCCAGGGCAATAAGAATGGAACTATCTCAAAAAGAAAGACAAGATATCCTTTCTCTGCTTCTATGTACCAAGCAGGCCACAGACGCACTGTGGGCAGGCAGGACATTACTGGACTAATAATTCCCCTGCTTCAACACACACACGCACACAAAATTCCATTTCTCCCCTTGCAATGGTCTGGAAGCACTGGTGTTAACAGCTTTTATGGAGGATGGTGGGGGTGGAGGGTGGGGCACAGGTGAAAAAAGAATTAAAAGAAAACAAAAATCAAAAAACATTATTAGGCTCGGTGCCTGTGGATCAAGTGGCTAAGGCACCAGTCATATACAGCTGAGCTGGCGGGTTTGAATCCAGCCCAGGCTACCAAACAACAATGACGGCTGCAACCAAAATAGCTGGGCATTGTAGCAGGCACCTATAGTCCCAGCTACTTGGAAGGCGGAGGCAGGAGAATCTCTTGAGCCCAAGAGTTGGAGGTTGTTGTGAGCTGTGATGCTACAGCACTCTACGCAAGGTGACAGCTTGAGGCTCTGTCTCATAAAATAAAAAAATAAAAAACATTATTAGCTTGCCTAAGAGGATCCAGGATTTGAACCTGGGTCCCTCCACTACCTCTGGGACACGTGCTCTTCCCATCACACCAGGTGTCAGAGCTCCAGGAACTGGTGTCATGGGAGCTTCCTGCCCAGAAGGGACCTCCATAGCTACTGTGGCAGTTGCGTGCCTAAGTCCCCTGATGCCTTGTGTCCCTCCTCTACTACCAGGGAATCTCACACTTTAAAAAGCGTCCTAATCCCCTAGAGGTCTCATCGAAGCACCCATCCTGGGCTTCACCCCAGAGTTTCAGATTCAGAGGTGGGGAGGGTCAAGGGGAGGGCTCTGGGGATCAAGAGAGAGTGCCTTACCACAGACCTCAAACTGTGACCACTCGCAGTGGCAGTGGCCTGGTGGCCCTGGGAGCAAAGTTAAAGCAGAGAGAAGTTTAGGCCGGAAGCCCCAGCCTCGTCAAGGGACTGAGGGGACAGGGAAGCCTCTGCAGGATGGAGATGCCCCAAATGTCCCTCTTTCCTACAGAACGCTCCAGTATCTCTTTGACAACACCTGGCTGGACACGCTGACCAGAGCTGTGTTTGTGGAGTTCACCGTCTACAATGCCAACGTCAATCTGTTCTGCATTGTCACACTGACGCTGGAGACAAGTGCACTGGGTGGGCAGCCTCGCCTGGGAACCCTCTGTAGCTTTCTAGAACAGACTCCCCTTCCCCTGGGTGAGGGCTCCTGAGCCAGCTGGATGCTGCCACCTCAGGGCCAGAGCTCCAGGGCACATTAGGGCTCCTCCAGCCTAAATGCCCTACTCCTTTGAGCCACAGGTGCCGCCCATGTTTTCCTATTTCTTTTTGCCATCTTTTTGGCTTTAAATAAGGTAACCTTTTAAACAACATATGCAAACTCACGCCCGATTGAATTACACGTTTCTCCACATGAAAATGTGAGGTGGGCTTCGGGTCTGGGTGACTCAGCAGATCACTGATGCGGTCAAGGACTCAGATTATTTCCTTCTCCTCATTCTGTTACCCTTAGGGCGCCTTTGTCTTCGTAGAGCCATAGTAACCATACTAGTCAAATTGGCTTCAAGACATCCTTACCCCAAAATCATCACAAAACAAAAGCAGCAAAAACAAAAAAAAAAAAAATAAGAAAAAGACACTCAAATGGATGAAAACGATTTAAATGAAAGTTGATGTTCACTTAGACATATTGGCCATTAGATAAATTAATTTTCAGTGAAGTGTGTTTATTTTTTTGTTTATTATTGTATTTAATTTATTTTTGAGATAGAGTCTCACTCTGTTGCCCTGGGTAGAGTGCTGTGGTGCCATAGCTCACAGCAACCTCAAACTGTTGGGCTTAAGGGATCCTCCTGCCTCAGCCTCCTGAGTAGCTGAGACTCCAGGCACTCACCACTATGATGGTTACTCTATTTTTAGTAGAGACAGGGTCTTGCTCTTGCTCAGGCTGGTTTCGAACTCCTGAGCTCAAGAGATCCTCCCACCTTAGCCTCCCAAAGCACTAGGATTACAGGTGTGAGCCCCTCTGGCCAGGGAGTAAAGGGTTTTTGGATGAAATGGCTTTAAATGAGCCAAGTTGGAGTGACTTGTCATGCAGTGGGTGCTTTGCTGGAGGTGCCTATGTGCCCAAACGGTGACCCCCAATGCAGAGGGTGAGAGCGGACCTTCTGGTGTGTCCACCATCTTTGGCCTCTAGGCATCTACCCTGTGTTTTTGGGTCTCAAGCCCTTTCCTCTTCTCCTCTGCCCCAGCCAACCCTCAGAAGGGACTGAACTTGAGACACCTCACTTGATGGCCTCTAGGTAGAAGCCCCTGCTGTGAGAGGGCGGTGGCTGGGGGTGAGCGGAGTGCCCTTTGCTTCCCAGGCACCTTCTTCACACACGCGGCCTTGCAGAGCCTCCGCCTGTACCCCTTCACTGACGGCTGGCACCCCTTCGTGGTGGCGGCTGAGCTTGTGTACTTCCTCTTCCTCCTCTACTACATGGTGGTGCAGGTAAGGGGTGTGCTGGTGGCCCCACGGGCAGGGCTAGAGGTGAGGTACGCCTGGGACCCGCAGCCCTGTCCTCTCCCTAGGGGTGGGGCCTGAGGGGGGCAGGAAAAGGCTTTGCCTTAGGTGTTTGCACTGGTGACCTTTGGTTCTGTTCTCCTGTGGGGAAATCCAAGCTGCTGTCTGCAGCCTCAGGCATGGGGAGGACCCAAGGCTGGCACTTCTCAGTAGCTGAGGACTCAGAACAGAAGGTGGACATTCAGGGTGGAGGGGGGATCATGGGTCCTATTTCTGGAGACTTTCTAAAAAGCTGGGGTAGGAGGATGAAGGGGGAGGCTGTCCTCACAGCTTGGGTCCTCTAGACTTAGGTTGTGGGGATTCTTAGCATTTTTTGTTCTCGGCTACAGCCCCTGGGAATTAGGTAAAAACCCCTTTGCCACCTTGATGGCCATGTTGCACCACTCAGGTTCACATGTTGGTGACACAGAAGGCTGGAAGATGCTGGCAATGTAGCTGAAGCTGATCACATGCCCCCTCCACTCCTCCCACCGAAAATGCAGACCAGATACCTTAAAGGGGTATCTTGGCCCTCCATCCCCTGTTCTAACAACCTCGGTAAAGCAAGGACAACAGCTGTGAGTGGCAGGCTCCACGCTATGTGATTCCTCCTTACCAACAACAAGAGAAAGGTCCCACTGGCTCCAATTCACAGAGTAGGAAACTAAAGTCTAAAGACATCAAGAACTTGATCCGAGGTCAGAATGTGAACCCATAGAGCCTGACCCCTGACCTTCACCCTGCAGGCCTGGACCACACCATCAGCCTCATAAAGTAGAACCCCCCACATGGGCAGAGTGCACCACCAATGCAAGCCCCACCCCAACAGCCAAGTAGGAGACCAACGCCCCGCCCACCTCCACACTCTGCCTGCAGCTTCTTTGAAAAGTCACTCTCCAAAACCCACAAATCTGTGTCACAGTACTGCTGGAGCAGTTTTTAAATCTCCCCCTCTCTTTGTCTCTTTATTGTGGAGGTGAAGTTAGTCTATCACCAGCCAAATATGAGTCCCTCCTCCTTAAGAGGGGGGAGGAGGAAGGGAGTGAACAAGCAGGGAAGATTCTCTCCAGTGGAAGAGGCGAGAAGGGGGGCAGGAGGCTGAGAACATGCACAGGGTAATTGTTTTTTGACTTGTGACACCTGTTGGGGAAGTAGAATTAAAAAATCCCCTTTCAGGCGGTGCCTATGGCTCAAAGGAGTAGGGCGCTGGCCCCATATGCCAGAGGTGGCGGGTTCAAACCCAGCCCCGGCCAAAAACTGCAAAAAAAAAAAAAAAAAAAAAATCTCCTTTCCAGGGAAGAAAACATGCTAAGAACGCCCACAGTCTCAGTCTAGTGGACCCCAGAAAATCTCTCCACAAGAGTAGAAAAGAAATGAAAGAGAGTTTTTTTTTTTTTCGAGATAGTCTCACTCTCTCCCCCTTGGTAGAGTGCCATGGTGTCATAGCTCACAGCAACCTCAAACTCTTAGGCTCAAGGGATCCTCTTGCCTCAGCCTCCCTAGTAGCTGGGACTACAGGCATCTGCCACAAGGCCTGGCTATTTTTAGAGACAGGGTCTTGCTTTTGCTCAGGCTGGTCTTGATCTCAAGCAATCTGGCCCACCTCGGCCTCCCAGAGTGCTGGGATTACAGGTCTGAACCACCACACCCAGCCTTAAAACTGTCTATTTTTAAAAAGTTATTTATTTTTGATTGCTACAAGTATATGTAGCATAAAACTTATCATTTTAGCCGTTTTAAAGTATACAGTTTGGTGGCATTAAGTACGCTCACATCATTATCACCACTATCCATCTCCATAGGGATATAACTTTTTCATCTTGCAAAACTACTACTGCCCCCCTTAAACAATAACTCCCCATTCCTCCTCAAGAAAACAGCTTTCATCATTGTAGAAGCATCAAAGCAGAGTGAGCTGTGCACCATGGGTAATTCGCTATAAAGGGACAGGAAGAAATCGGGCCCTTTACTGTAGCTGGGAAGACAGGACCCATTACTACCTATTCTTAGCATAAGTGAGAAGGAGCCCTCAGGTAAGAGGACTTGACTGCACCATTTGTCATCTGAGTCCATCCTAGATTCACTTGGTAATTGGGTGGCCACCTGAGTTTGTTAATCACCTTAACCTAAGGGAAAAACAAACTTGTATCATTATGACAGGAGGTAGTTTTGCGACTTAAAGCCAGCTGCCTGCCAAGTCAGGCTCCCACCCTTCTGGGGAGCCAAGGAGATGGGGCACTCTCCTCCTTGATAATTACATTGCAGAGATGGCTCCCAGGGCATCCAGGACAATCCTGCACTGTAAACTGGCAAGAGTTCTTGTTCAGCTTTTAAGAAGATTTACCTACAAGTTAAAGGGACAGAGAAGGAATTCACAATGAAGCATTTTCTTTCTTTCTTTTTTTTTCTGCAGTTTTTGGCCAGGGCTGGGTTTGAACTCACCACCTCCAGTATATGGGGCCAGCACCCTACTCCTTTGAGCCACAGGCACCGCCCCACAATGATGCATTTTCTAAAGTAAATGCTCCATGAGAAATGAGGGGTTAGCGGCAGGCAGAATCTCTCCCCTTCCCCCCTCCCCCCCCCCTTTTTTTTTGCCCTGGAGAGAATTAGATTTTTTTTTTTTGAGACAAAGTTTCACTCTGCTGCTCCAGGCTGGAGTGCTGTGGCATCATACCTCATAGCAACCTCAAACTCTTGGGCTCAAGTGATCCTCCTGCCTTAGACTCCTGAGTTGCTGGGACTACAAGCCCCTGACACAATGCCTGGCTAGTTTTTCTATTTTTAGTAAAGATGGGGACTCACTCTTGCTCAGGCTGATCTCCAACTCCTGAGCTCAAGCAATCCACCCCTCTGGGCCTCCCAGAGTGCTAGCACTGCTCACCCGAGAATTAGATAATTGTATTTATTCTTACAGGTCTTGTTGCTGGGGTTAGTGATGGGCACAGACAGGGCTGTGCACAGATTGGGAAGGGCTCCGGGGCACTCTGCCTATGCACGTGGGACCAGGGCTTGTGGGGCCTCCCCAGGGTCTGTAACCCCTTGTCAGAGGGCCCTCCTGGGCAGGAAGGGCACAGCCACAGGGGAGGGACACGTGTGGCCCCATCTTCGGGCTCCTCTTCCAGGGCAAGCTCATGAGGAGGCAGAAGTGGGGCTATTTCCGCAGCAAGTGGAACCTTCTGGAGCTCACCATCATCCTGGCCAGCTGGAGTGCCCTGGCAGTGTTTGTGAAGAGGGCCATCCTGGCCGAGCGTGACATCCAGCGCTGCCGGACCCACAGGAAGGAGTAAGTGGCTCCCTCCTGAGCCCGCAGTTCCTCCTCTGGGAACTCTTCTCCATCTCCAAGGCCCAGGGGCCCTCAGTGGATCAAGGAGCAGAAATAATGGTAGCTGCCACCCAGATTCAGGTTTGGAGCCTGGAGTGTGTACAACTGGAGAGAATTCTTTGAGACAAAATACAACATTTCACTTTTGCAAATCTTACCAAAGTGTAGGACCTCATGGCATCCCCAGTGGGGAAGGAACCGTGCATAGTAGTGACTCCAGTCTGCTCAGAGGGAGGAAGATTCTGGAAGGCAGATTAGGGTAGAAGGCTGGTTCTCCCTGGAGTCTGGCCAGGACCCAAGGTGGTGAATCCAGTCCTTGCGTCTGCTCCCTCCCCATGGCCCTGGACAGCTGCCCTCAGTGGGTTTCTAAGCCTGGAGGATTTACAGGGAAAGCTCTGAGGCCATAAGGCTTCAGGGAAGGTCATCTCTCCTACAGCCCATTCAGTAAGGCATAACTCACAAGTTTTTCAATTAACAAGAAACATAATCTCTCTCAGTAAAAATTTGAAAAACAGATTAGAAAGGTCTCTAATCCAGCATCCCAGAGAAACCACATGGGCACTGTGCCCAGTCCTGTGTCCATCTTAATGTCTCCCCAATATCAAGACTGAATGCAGATATGGGGGCATGAGACAGGACAGAGGGCCAGGCTAGGAGAGTGGGCAGACCCTGGACCTGGCGGGCAGGCACCAGCATTTCTAATTTTCCCTTGGATGCCAACTGTCATTCTTCTACTCACAGTTTGTGCCATTATTTATGTCATTAGCTGCATGACCTCATGCCAACTCTGTGTCTGTATCTATGAAATGGAGATAGCAAGACTCACTCCCATCCTATGGTGTTGAAGTTTAAAGTGATGGGAGTCAAAGAAAAAGCTATGAGAGTCTCATTCAGCACATCCCTGGATGGTATTTCCATCCTTCCTTCATATTCAGGGCAGCCATGGATTTACACACTGGCAGGTGTACTGGAGGAGGTGGCATCTGTTGACCCCAAGGCAGGGAGAGGGAAGCTCTCTGGGCCCTGGGAGGAATTCCCCTTGGCCATTTTTTTTTTTTTAAACACAGTGTCTCACTTTCTTGCCCTTGGTAGAATGCCTTGGAGTCATAGCTCACAGTAACCTCAAACTCTTTTTTTTTTTCTTGAGATGGAGCCTCAAGCTATCCCCCTGGGTAGAGTGCCATGGCATCACAGCTCATAGCAACCTCCAACTCCTGGGCTCAAGCGAGTCTCCTGCCTCCGCCTCCCAAGTAGCTGGGACCACAGACGCCTGCCACAACGCCCGGCCATTTTTTGGTTGCAGCCATCATTGTTGTTTGGCGGGCCAGGCTGGGGATTCGAACCTGCCACCTTGGGTGTATGTGGCTGGTGCCTTAGCCGCTTGAGCCACAGGTGCCGAACCACTTGGTTCT
>CAUYQV010043653.1:0-50648 GCA_963574575.1 Galagoides demidoff | reverse complement strand
TTTTAATTAGCTTATAAGCCCTGGGATGTTGTCAGTAATGCTGAGTATAGTTTGGGGTCTCCACTGCGGGTTCACTTACTATTCATTCTAGAATGATTAACTAACATTAAATTTAAATTTTTAAATCAAAGAAATAAAATCCGTGTTGAATCCAGCCATTTTCTATTCACCGTCCTCTACTTGAATAGTGTTGGCTGATCCAGAAGTTTAGAGAACAGAGATATTAAGTATTGTCACTGATTTGATTCATAGGGTCCATGGGAGGGAGAAATACAAGCTCCCCACCGCTGGCTTCTAATGTTTAACAAACCTTGTTGCAGGTTTTCTTTGAATTTAGATATAAATCAAAACAAAGAAAAAGAAAAACCTAGAAGAATTACAAAGCACAAGGGGTATTCTTAAGTAGCTCCCGTGGCATAGAAGTTCATGTGCTTTTAGACCAGTCTGAACTATTTTAAGTTAAGTTGCCTCAGTGGCCTCGTTTATTCTTTTATTTATTTATTTATTTATTTTTATTAATTGATAGCTGTATACATTAATGCAGACATGGGGTACATTGTACTGTTTTCATATACAATTTGAAATACTTTCATCAAGCTGATTAACATAAATGTCATGTCATTTGCTTAGTCATTGTATCAAAACATTTATATCCTAGTTCTAGAAAAGTTCACTTGTACCCCTCGTTAGACAGATATATAGGTGATCTTTCCGGTTACCCTCCCACCACCCATCTGCCCTTCTCCCCTCCCCTTCCCCACCCCCTCCCCATATTCTTGGGCTAGAATTAAGTTGTATCTTTCGTTTGAGAGCTATAGATTAGTTTCATAAAAGGGCTGTGTACATTGGATACTTTTTCTTCCATTCCTGAGATACTCTGCTAAGAAGAACATTTTCCAGTTCCATCCATGTAAACATGAAGGAGGTAAAGTCTCCATTTTTCTTTTGATTTAGAAATGTTTTGGGTCGTGGGTCATGCCAATTATTATTTATTATCAGTCATGAGATATGATGATTATTGTTCATTATGGGTCATGGCTTATACTGATTGCTGTTGCTTAAGATAAAGGTTAATTATTATTGTTTAAGATAAGGGTTAACATGGTTTTTGCTTTGAACTTTTATGTATAAAATTGTGTTTTTTAAAATGGAAGGGCAGAACAGTCTTAGAGAGACTACTGTCACTGTTTTCCAGAACTGCCAGCCTTCTGACAATAAAGCTTGTTAGAACTAATCCCCATCTCTGCATTTGCCTGACAGTGACTGGCAGCAGGACCCTCTTAGTTAGGTAACAGAGGTTCTATCATATCACTTTCAAGATGACTTGAAGAGTACATAAGTCTGCATGTTTTGTATTTAAAAGAAGTCCTACTATTCACTGGACAGAAAAGAGCAGTTAGTTAGGTCCAGTGACTATTAGTCAAAGGTAATGATACTTTTTCAGGTTCAGCTAGTTGAAAAAATTGTATTTTAGCACAACATTCAGTTTTGTATCACCAAGACAAATGCTATTACAGCTGGGAAAATTTCCTTTTAATATTGCTAAGTGGAGAATCTTTTCAGCAAAGCAGGATAGATGATTATGAAGTCATAAAACTTTGCTTAGCATATTTCTTTGCTAAGTTTGATGTACCCTCTTTTCAATGTTTACATTTGTTAATTTAAAAAAAATACCTAAACTCTGTAAAATAATTCAAGGTTTATTCTGAGCCTAATGTGTGTTGCCAGCCTAGAGCACATGACTTACAGAGATCCTGAGAAAATGTCCCCATTATAGCTGGGCTACAATTTGATTTTATATATTCATGGAGACAGAAACTTCATGTAAGATGCTCAGTACCAGTAAGATGTCAATATATGGTTTGGACTGAAAAGGCAGAGCATCTCAAGGGAAGGAGCTTACAGATTATAGGTAGTTTTAAAGATTCTTTGATTTGTAACTGGTTGAAGAAATGAAGCTTTGTCTAAACCAGCGGTTCTCAACCTGTGGATTGCAATTCCTTTGTAACAATGAAAATACAGCCTGCATATCAGATATTTACATTGCAATTCATAACAGTAGCAAATTATAGTTATAAAGTAGCAATGAAAATAATTTTATGGTTGGGGGTCACCACAACATGAGGAACTGTATTAAAGGGTCATGGCATGAGGAGCCATCAGGAAGGTTGATAACCACTAGACTCTAAACTAAAGCCTTGGAATGTTTTGAGTAGGGGTATTAATGAGAGACAAGCCACCATTTATAGAAACTCAAGTGATTATGATTAAATTGATGGCCTTCAGGTGTGGTTTAAGCTTTTATTGTATAGTCTTAGGCCTATTAATGATTTAGCATCTAGTTGTTACAAAGGGTATCTCTAAAAAGGGAGGAAGACATGATGAGGTGGGTTTTACTTCCCTTTTTATGGCCAACAGCTCAGCTTTAGGGATTTTATGCAGTTCCTGTGGCCAAGAGGGAATCCATTCAGTCAACTGGGGGACTTAAGACTTTATTTTACTTCAAACTTCTCATGTTAATAAATGCATTCAACAGTTCATACAACTCAGTTTCAGTCTCTCGATCTTAAAAGCAAATCAGCCTAAACTGACTGCATTGTGTGCTGGGTGAGGAACATGGAGTTTATCCTCTTTGTCCTTGAGTTCCAACAGTCAGACTTAGGGATCTCAAATGTTCAGTTGGCTGAGCATTTAAAAGCTATGGTCTCCATAAGGAATTCATGAAATACAGATGCTAAGTTTAGCTATACACATAATTTTATGCACTATCAAAGACTTTGATAAATGTTAGTATACATAAAAGTTTTGTGAATATTACAGAATTTCAAAAAGTGTTCCAGCTAACTCTCTTAGGTCATATCAACCCTGGAAAAAGTATGAGATGGAGAGGAAACAAGGATTGCAGGAATTTCCACACAGCTACAATGAATCTAGAGAGAAGAAAGGCTATCTAGAAGTCCCTGGGGATGGAAGAGCAGGTGAGTGGCTACAGATGGCAAGGAGGAGGAACTAAAAGGAGAAGCTGGGGAATCACATTAAGCTCAGTTCTTTGTCTCTCCCTGTGTCATTTAGGACATCTACCATCCTCCCTTTCACTACAAAACCCAACAGGCTGACTGTCTAGATACCTGAGTCCACAAGTTTGGGTGAGAAAATGATGCAAAAAGGGGAAAAATGGATCCTTCAATTATCCCTAGACCACTCCTTCCAACTCCCCAGGGCTAGTAAATTATATGTGGGTCATTAAGAAAGTTTTGAGATACACAAAAATCAAGAAATTTAAAATCCGTGTGGACAGAAACAAATGAAGCCCTCTCAGCACACTGATGAGCCAAGCCAAGTTGAAACTTGCATGGGTGAATCAGAAAGGACGCTGTCAACTGTGTTTCTTGGAAGTGAAATAATGGACCATAACACACTCTGTCTCAGAACTTTCATAGTGACCTACATAATATGAGGGTCTGGCACTGATGCTAATCTCTAAGGGATTGAGTGAAATCTCTAAACAAAGCAATGGGCCAGCAAATTGGGATGAACAACAGCAGTTCATGTGATGCCTGGGGCTTTGCACCCTGGCACATGACCTCTTTTCTCTTCTTCAATACTTTGGTACTGACACAGATCAGACTATGCCTTAGAACCTTCTCCAGCACACAGGACCAGACAAAGTGGCGGATCCTCCTTTCCCATATGAGTTCACTAGCTAAAATTACTAAGCACAGCCATATCAAGGAACTCTCCCCAAAAGTGACAGGCAAGGAGAAAGAAAATTTGACAACCACAGTATATGGAGGGCAGAAGGAAAATGCTAACTTCCTGGCCATGGAACAATAGTCACTGGCCTTTATTAGCCAGAGAACACCCTGGCAGGGCAGGGAATGCTGATGTTCCACAAAAGACAAATTTAAGATCCACTGATGTGGATGCAGGACAGAGGCTTGGGAGACAGCAACCCAGCCAAGTAATTTTGACTCTGCTAAATCTGGACTGGGTTGCCTTATTTCTTAAAAGTAATGTTTAAAGTTTGACAAAGTAATATAATCTGGTCACTGTGCTGCATACAATTATGGAGATTATATGTGGACATTTAAAAACTTGTTCATATACTTTTAATATGGGATTAATGATAACCAAATTCTTATCATTTTTAAAGCAACATTAAAAAACAATTCCATTGAGCAGCACCTGTGGCTCAAAGGAGTAGGGCGCTGGTGGAAGTGGTGGGTTCAAATGCACCCCAGCCAAAAACTGCAAAAAAAAAAAATTCCATTTATTATAATATTGGTTGTGGGTAAGAATAATCTATATGTATTTACTGGCATTAAAATTCCTTTCTTATTCAATCATTTATTCTTTTAAAACTAGAAAAGCAACTCTTGCATATTATGAACTACTGATATTAAAATTTTTGCTACTTAAAGTTTTGAATTTACATTCCTATTGTCTAAATGTGAGGACCATGTTTACACAAGGAGGACAAAGTAAAACCAGTCCAATTGATCTTTTCCTTTATCAAAACATGCAATTCTCACAAGATGTTATTGTTTCAATTCAGTCTGAGTTACACTGTAAGAACGCAATAAAATATTACCATGTTTTAGATATATATAGCTTACAATATAGTATTGTATAGTAACATATAATAGTCTCCTATCTTCTGAGACTTTAAGATTTCCTTTTAGCTTTAACTCTGGAATGCAAAACTGAGTATTTTGAACCTGTTTTTCTCTAAAGAGCCACAGTCAGATATTTGGTTCATTTAAAGGCAGATTTTAATACTGGATTAATGGCACATATTTGAACATTATCCTGCTTCTTATACTATGGTTTAACACTTTAATACAATTTATATTTCTGCCTCACGTGGGAAATGATATTACCATTTTTAATATTTTTCTATTCTGAAACTATCAAAGTGTAGAACTTCAGTGATGAGAGAACTGGAAATTATCAAACACTAACATGAAATGTATTTGTAACTTCCAGTTCTCAGTACAAGTGTAATTCAAGAATGTGATTTCTAATAGTGAGAGAAACAGAATTCATAATACAAAACTTACTTAAGGTATCATTTAACTGATTTTCCATCTTCTCCCCTAAGATGTAACTTTGTGGGAATTTTAACAAATTAATTTAGAACAGGGAAATTATTTTTTCCACAGTGTCCTCAAGTAATATTCAAGCATTTTACTTATTTATTTATTTATTTATTTATTTTTAGAAACAGAGTATCAGTTTATCACCCTCAGTAGAGTGCAAGTAGCATCATAGCTCATAGCAACCTCCAACTCCTGGGCTTAAGGTATTCTCTTGCCTTAGCCTCCCACGTAGCTAGGACTACAGGTGCCCACCACAGTGCCTGGCTATTTTTTGTTGTTGCAATTTGGCCAGGCCAGGCTGGAACCCAGCACCCTCAGTATATGGGGCCAGCGCCCTACCCACTGAGCCACAGGCACTGCCCATATTCAAGCATTTTATTGTCTTTCGTCATACAGGTACATATAGATTGACAGTGCAGTATTAATTAATAATGATGGCCTAAGTAAAACTGTAGGGTTTAAAATATACTATTTAAAAACCTTGAGTAATTTTCTTAACAGTGAAAGAACACTGAATCTTACTAAACAGAGAAGCAAGATTTTATGATCGTAGTAGATTAGCTTTGTACAGATCTAACAGCATGGCAAAAAATAGATTTATCTTTATCAATTGTTCATTTTTATCTGATGATGCACATAGATTTATAGAATCGTATATACATAAAATTTCCTTTCAAAATGGTTTAGTGAAAAAGATGATGATAATTTGAGAGTGAAAAAGACTAGTTGCAATAAACAGTAACTTACTGAGATCACCAGCAGTTTGGAAGAAGTTTTGGCATTTGCAATGATATCTTTTCATTGATAACATTTGATTTGCATTTTATAACTTCCTGAAGAAAAATAAATACTCTCTAATAACAAAAAGAAGTGTTTTGAGCTATCCCGGGGGCCACGCATGGCTGCATTTGAATGACTCTGAGTGGGGCCCAGCTCAGGACTCGAGGTACACTCTAGGCTGCTGGCTCAGTTCGTCAGCACCAGGGTTGGGTTGAGGCGTTGTGGTACCATGATGCACTAGTATTTAAGAGATTATGGCATCTGAAACCTATGATGTTAAAAACGGAACTTCTGTAATAATATTGAGGATCATTCCATTGATCTTCCTAGAAAAAGGATCCCTAATTTCACTAAAAAGAACATGAAGGAGGTTAAGAAATCTCCAGAACAGTTGGCTGCTTACATAAATAGAACAGCTGGACAAGCTGTGAAAAACCCAGATAAACTGCATAAGGCAATTTATCACAGAAAGAAAGTTCATCGAACTCAACCTAGACCTCCCGTTTGATCTTGCAATCCCATTACCGGGCATCTATCCAGAAGGAAAAAAAAAAAACTTTTACTATAAAGTTTGTACTAGGCTGTTTATCACAGCCCAATTTATAATTGCTAAAACATGGAAACAGCCTAAATGTCTTTCAACCCAGGAATGGGTTGGTAAGCTTTGGTATATGTACACTATGGAGTATTATTCTTTTTGTTGTTGTTGTTGTTGTTGTTGCAATTTGGCTGGGGCCAGGTTCAAACTCGCCACCCTCCGTATGTGGGGCCACCCCTTAAATATATGATTTTCTGAAAGAGCCCCACCCTCAGAATTCTGATATAACTGGTCTGAGGCTGATATTCTTTAAAAGCCCTATTGATGATCCCAGAGTCCAGCCAAGGTTGAGAAACATTGGTATAGAGATGAATCCCATTTTCCTGCAATTTACTGAGATTTCTTTAGTAACGTTTCTAACTTTCCTATTGCCTCAACTTCTCAATTTATTTACCATCCTTTTGTATCTGGGATATTTGTGAGCCACCTTGCATTCTTTTGAGAATTGGCAGGGTTTAAATAACCAAGCCACTAAAATGATGAGCCAGCTGCCCAATCCTGGCTTCCCAGTATACTAAGGTCTTCCCATTAATGTTCAGAAAAATGTTATAAAATTCTTAGAACAAAGTTTATTTCACTATAAAACTTATTTTAAAGAATATTCTTTGCATCCCCTCCCTCCACACCGTACCTCAAATGTTATCTTTTAGCTAAAGGAAATAGTAAAAAAGATAAAGAAATAATGGGCATATATCAAAATTTCAAAAAAAAAATGAGTCTTATAAAACTTGCTCAGTTTATCAAAACTCTATTGGTCTGAAGTTCTGAGTGTTGAACTTATTAATTTATTGACCGAGCTCTATAAACATAAAAAAAGAGAATTGCTTCTTGACCTTTTGGCTAATCAAATGAAGAAAAAGAGAAAACCTACATCACAACTGGATTATTGAAATAACACAGCCACAGTTCTTTTAGGATCTGAAATTGTGTGATTAAATGGGATGAAATTTAATCACATTAAGTTTAACCTACACGTTTGGTCAGAACTTCAGTGTAGTCAAGTCCCTGGTTCATAATTAAATATTAAAATAATCTATAATTTTATCTTAATTAAATGTGAGCAGTTATATTATGCAATTATGGTGCTATAATTTTTTCCTAATAAGAAAAGAAAAATTACATAGTATCATATGTAATTGAACAGATTTAATTCCATAGTACCAAAATCTGTTTCAATAATTGAATCAGGTCATAGATGAGGAGACTGCTTTTTAAGCATTTCAAAATAACAATAAGTTAAAAGATCACAATCTTGATATAGCAAAAGTAAAAATCACTTTCACTGAAACTTTGAAGAGCACAAATACTCCACTTATTTCGATTTATATATCTCTAAATTCATTCTGTCCTCTACTTGCAGAATTTCTATCTAATCCCTGATGTTTGGGCTTCTATTGTGGCTATGTTTGAACATTACTCTGAAAACCTCCCAGAAAATAAAATTTCATAAACTATATTTTTCAAATCAAAACAAAATAAAAAGAGACCATTTTCCCACTAGATAGCTCTGAGAAATATAAGAGCCAACTTTGTCATATTTCAGACATATTGGTCAGTCATGAAGTTCAAGAGCTTTCACAGTGTCTTTGGGTTCCAGTCTCTCCATTTATAAAATAGAAATAAGGGCATCTCTTACTTACCTCTAGATAAAAGTGCTCTTCAAAGTGTCAGTGAAAGTAGTTTTTACTTTTTCTCTATTAAAATTGTAATCTTTTAACTCATTATTATTTTGATGTGGAAATTACGAGACATTAAACTCTAGTCTTTCTGGTGAAGAAAGAAGGAAGAGTTGTCTGTAGCCGTTAATCTACACAGTAGAGACTTCATAAATACCTAAGTGGTATCCATTAGGAATTAATAGAGATTTTTTAAGTTCATTAAAAGCTTCCTGAAGTATGTGCCAATTTTTTTTTTAGATATGGAAAACATTATTTTTTAAATTACAGCAGCAAATTCGAAGATGAATTCATTTTCCTTCCTGCTCTCTATCTCATAACCTCTGGGATACAACACATTTCTATTTCCCCGAATTGCTTTTTTTTTTGTCTTTAATTGGCCTCTCTGGATAATTCCACAGGATAAAAAGGAAAATAGTCTCTGGAATTAGTTACACTGAACAGGTGCAAAATGTACCATCGAGAAGCTAGTTAAACCTCAAAGGTGGACGTTCCAACTATAAATTAAATGAGAAGACACATCGCCTCATCAGTGCCCATATGTTGGTCAACTGGGGATGCTCTTATCAGAGCAATCTTTATAAATGTAACAAGCTTGTTTCAATGCTACCCACAGCACGATGTTGATTTCTATTTTGCATTGTAATAGATTATACAGTTTCAATTTTCAATGGACATGCCCTAACATACTGGGTATCTCAGGAGACACTACAGTGGCATTCACAAGGAGGGGCAGAGGGCTAAGAAATACCACCCAATATTTTAAAAAAAAATTTTTTGACAACCAGCAAACTATGGTCACCAGGTAAGATGATTTACCACTTTTAGCTGTCAGAAATAACAGCATCTTCTATTACAGAAACTTGTTACAAAATGACCATTTAAATGTCTAGTTTCTAAAACAGATGTGTGTTCACATATCGATTATGAGAGAAAATGTTTAACTTGTTATATATGAAAAAATGTTCCTGTATAGCTTTGCTCTCTAACAGTGAGGATGGGATTAAAAAAGAATAGAACATCAAGGAAATGAACCCAGCGCTGTACCACAGGTGACCTTGACAATACTTGTTGATATTTTGCTACCAGGGCATTCTTCAAGTAGTCACTAAACTAAGCTAGAAATTAGGGTGATCAATAATTTTGATTTGTCCTGGAACTCAGGACTTTTGGTGTAAGAGTAAGAAAGTCCAGGCAAACAGAGACCAACTGGTTAATCACTTAACCATCAGGGCACACTTTGACCTGAAATAGCATAAAACAATATTTTAACTACCTGTACAAGTGACAACTCTACTGGGATGCTCTTGTGACGGAATTTAAAAGAAGATAAAGTACTAATAGATTTTTAAGATTACCTAACTGCTATATTTTGGCAAAGAATTTCTTGACCATTTTTCTAAATGTTTATTTGAGAAGACCATTGACATGACTGGGAGATGTTGCCTATATGATCGGATATCAGATGGAAAAGAAATCAAAAGGGTTTTGGGGTTGGGTTTACTCGTGTCAACCTATGTGGAACTGTTGATGTTACAAGAGAAATCAGAATAAGTCTGTGATACCTGGAGAAAGACCGGACATCACAGGCTTAGAAAGTCCAGTGCATCAGATGAGGACATGTCAATAGGAGTTTCCTTTTCCTTTTGGAAGCCATGAGATGAGTTCACCTATTGCTGAGTAGCAAGTCCCCAGGAAGAAGTCGGAATTCCCAGGGTTAATCACATGAACAGTCGCAGCTCAGGACAGAAGAAATATTAGCAAGGGGAATTGTGAATCTAAAGCACGAATGTGAAACGAATGTGTTCAAAACTGTCCTGAAGAGAAGATGCTGCCAGCAATAAAAGCAAGCAGACTGAGGACAGGGCAGGAAGGATGCTGTGGGGTACCCTGGGGGAGGACAGGGTCTGAGGGGGACCACAGTCAGCACTAACCAGGACGTTCATCTTTTGTCATTACCAAAATCTTCAGTAAAATCTTTCAAAACACCTACTGATAAGTTAAGGGAAGGACTGGTGCTCTTTCCATACTTGGGATAAAGGGTTAGAGTCGTGTTTCTCAACTTTTTATTTCCATTATCAGCCCTTGAAGAAGTCTCATTAGACTTTTCCCCTTAACCACCCCCCTCATACAATTTTAATATCACAGTTAGACTATGTATCTGTTTATATATTATTTGCACATCTGTGCTTTATACATAAAAAGCGTAAGTTATTTTCACACACCCCCTGAACCATTTTTCACCCCCGTTGGGTTCAATATCACCCCTGTTGAGATTGGGTGGGCGAGGGTGAAGGAATAGTAGCTGGAGAGATATTGCATTCTTGGAACATCAGGAGGTGATCTGCATTGGAACAAGAAGCATCTCACCAGGAAAAGTAGAAAACAAAAGATTGATGAAACCCCAGAAGAGAATCTCTATTTGTAGAATATGTAAACATTCCCGGATAGAACTTGGTAAACAGACTGTATTCCCTGTAGTTGAATATGTAACAGTTCTAAGTCATCATAATATGGTTATTAAAGGAAATGTAATTTTGTTTTGTAGTTATATGTTGGTAAGGCCGGAGAACAAATATAAATAGAACATACTTGGCAAAAGTTGATGAAAAATATTGGACTTAAAGCTTTCAGTGAAAGATGGTACATTCAGCTATGCCCACAAAAAGGTGTGCATGATGAAATGCAAACAGAACACAATGAATAGGTGATTAGTATCTCTGAAAGCAAAGTAAAAGCTTAAATCATTGACCAACGGCAAGGCTGCAAAAGTGTTTGTTTCAAGGGTTAGGGCTGGACTGCTGTTATGGTACAGGATAACCAGAGACAATAATATGAGAATCAAAATACTACAGCCTAGATTTGTTTTTTTATTAGAAACTAAATACCTTTTTTCTTCCGCACCAGAGCTTGTGTTGAGTGCTCTTCAGGAAATAACATGTGGCATAGTGGAAAAGGGATTTGGATCAGGAGATCTGAGTTCTTTACAGCTGGACTAGCCTGGGCTCCTGGTCCTCACTTGCAAACCATCAGTTTTCTAGCCTGCAAAGTGAGGGAATCAAAATAGATGGTCTCTAACATATTCTTCCTCCTCTAGCATTATTTGAAGATGGGGAATTTCCTACCTTGTTTTCCTTGTTAAAGCAGCTAATATGTGAGAAGTACACCAATGGTCAGCCAGTAAATGGTCACTAAGCATTTTCCACTTGCCACATCAGACTAAGGCCCTAGACAGGGTTAACATAATTCTTTCAATATGATCTCCTTTTCCTACTCACAAATTTCTGTAATTAATTGTATACAAAACAAGAGGTAAGACTTCAAAAATAAGCAACCCCAGGAGAAGTAATGTAGGATCTTATGCTCATACCAGATGCTTTCTTGTGTGTAGAGTTGCAGAGTTTGGCAAAGAGAAGGGGTAGAAAGACAGGAGGCTCAGAACATCTGACCTGGAAGCAGGATGTGAGTACGGCAGCAGGTGCCTGGGCGGCCAAGGCTGCTGCTTCTGTTGCCCTTAACTCAATACTCTTAGATGTATTCTAAGCACCCAACAGGCTAGTGCAGTTTAATACTTTTAGCTTGGATTTTGTTATGTAAATATAATTGCCTAAAGCTAGACCCTAAGCAACCATTTTTTTAGTATGAAAAATAATGACAGGAGTTGGCTTCAGTTGCTTAAAACATGGAGCACCGAGTCTGTGACTGACATGATTTTCAGGAAAATGGAATATATCCTATCTGATAAAGTTTCTGATATAATAATCTTCCACATCTTTTATCACTTCAAGCTTCTGTCATTCTGTATAGTACTAGCAACAATTGTATAAAAGCTATTTCCCATTTGAAATCAAAAGTGCCAAACAGCTAGAGAAATAATTTTTGATTTTGAGTATTTTTAATAATAAATATGCCAGTGGCCAGACTTGGGAGCTGATTTATTTTGTTCTAATAAAGCAGAAAAATAGTACTAACTACTAGATAGCCTTTGTATAACTCCAGCAGATGCAGCTCTGATGAGAATACTTTCACTTCGTATTTCTCTAAGGAACAAAGTCTGCAGCCCATCATTATAGCTCATCTTGGAGAACATCCTCCCACTGTGCACTGTGACCTCCAGCCACAAAGAACCGCCTGCTGGCCCCTCGGTCCTCGCCCTGCCTTTGCGTGGTACAGTATGCACTGCCTAGCACTTTATGCTACCATTAGGCACTTAACTATCTGTTTCCCTCATGGACTGTGAGATCCCTGAGGGCAGGGACCATAATTATTCATCTTAGTCTTCCCAACACCTGGCACAACATCTGCATAATATATGTGCTTGATTAGTGTTAATTGAATGAAAGTAAACAGCTTTTATTTTCAGTGGCCTTCTAATTATGTAAAGTAGTATAGCTATAATGAATGCCAGAACTCTGAATGTAACAGAACAGCCTATCTCCGCGTTTCAGAAATTTTGAGAAAATAAATGTATTTCTAATTATACAAACATAAAATGTCCATAAATTACGGAAGTTTCTCCTGCCTTCTTTTACGTAAATATGTATGAACGTGGGGCTGCCTGTTACTTTTTATTTGTCCCGTTTGCTTTTAATTAGCATTGTTAACATACCACAAAACACGCAAACACAGGAAACATTTAGATGACTGTGATTTACATTTTTTATTCCCATATTTGGAGGCATGTAGATATAACCACTTGGTGTCTAAATATTTATTTACAAAATGTCAACAGATAGGGGGGAAAAGGTGTAAATAGAAGTGCTAGTAATTTTAATGAGAGCTAGCTCTAAAATCTGAGATTAACTGCATCTCAAATACTACAAATAAATACTTATTCTTCTGGACCAATGCTTATCTGGAGCCATCATCAAACACAGAGCTATAATAAACTTTCCCAGGACACTTTTCGGAGCATGGATAAAAAGGCAAATAAAATAAAGGTCAAAGACTAACTCCCCGGTTCCATTCATCTCCCCTTCTCTTTCCCAGTTCCATACGATGTGTTATTTGCTGAGAAGTCCATGGGTAAAAGACACAGGCTGTGATGCACTAAATAATTATGATATTTTTGAAGTATTATTGATGGTACTAGCTAAATTGTTACACAAGAAAACAAGCTCATGGTGGCAGGTTATTACACAGATATCAAAAAGGTCATATTGAAATGAAGAATCTATTAACCTAGTTTGAACAACTGATAATTATATAATGACTCAATCCATTCTGAATATTAATGGATTTTGTATAAAGTTGTAATGCCCTTTGTTATAAATGTATTTATAATTAACAATTCAACTTACATGAAAACTTTAAATGGTTTACAATTAAAATGCTTACTTACATAAAACTGTTAACTATAAAGTTAGTGAGAAGAGATAGGCAATCATGTTGGTGTAGTGAAGTGATTCTCAATTAGGGATGATTTTGCCCTCCAGGGGACATTTGGAAATGTGTAAAGAACTTTCTGGTTGTCACACTGAGGTTGGGGGGAGCAGGGCGGGCATACTGCCGCTAAATGCCTACAGCGCACCAGACAGACATTCCCCTTCTTCACCAAAGAATAACCTGGCCCAAAAGACCAATAATGCCAAGTTTGAAAAACCATGATGTAAAAAATGAAAAATAATTCAACTGCAAGCAGGTATAATTAATATAACTAAGAATTGACGTTATCTTTCAGCTTATTAGCTCTCAAGTCACTATCAATAGAATATCACTAATAATAATAATTAAGATTGCAAAGTAGTGTCTTCCATATACCCACTTTTTTGCTTGATATATTTGTTATTGCTTTGGACCCTTCCCAAAGCTAAAAACTTAGGAATAGTTTGTCATTTGTGAAGATAGCAGGGAGCCAAACTAAGATATTTTAAGGGTAGAATTTTGTAAGGGTATAGTGACGGTTCTATACCCTTCCTAAATTAGTGTATACTAGATTACTATTACTATACCCTTATTATTTAGTGTATTTTAGATTCACCCAGGAAGTTTGTTAAGATACAGGTCTAGGACTTCTTATTAAGAGATTACTATTTAACAGGTGGACCACATTTTAGGAAATATTAATTTAGCGGGACAAATGATTAATGTAAGCCTTGGATCGGCACTTCCCAAATCTGGACCATCAGAATTATCTGGGGAATATCTTCAAAATATAAATATTTTAATATATAAGTATTCCCAGAAATTCTGATTTAATAGGTCTTGAAATGGGGCCCACACAACTGTGTATACTTTAAAGCCACAAGTTGTTTTTATTGATAAACCAAGGATTAAATTAGCTGCCATAATCTATTACTATAAAAATATAGTTTGGCCTAAAGTCATTTTTGATGGTGACTAAATGAAAGTCTATTCAAAACTGAATTTTCTGGTCCATGCTTAGCCTAGGCGTAGGACAGATTTTTGACTTAGATTTCAGTACAATTGCCCAACTTACTAGCGATGTGATCATAGTACTTCACTTTAGCTCTCTGAGTTTCCTCTTTGGTAAAATAGAAATGATGATACTCACATTGCAAGGGCATTTTAGAGATTTGTTAGTAAAGTGCCTGGCACAGAATAAGCACTCAACAAACAATTATAAGCTTTAAAGTACAACAGGTATCTACTCGGTTTATATGCTTGACCTTCAGTACACACTGTGAAGCAAAGATGTAGTGGGTAGCCTCTAAAATGGCCTTTAACAATCCCTGCCTCTTGGTATTCACAGCTGTTCATTACTCCCTCTCTTTGAATGTGGGCTGGACTTTCTGACTCTCTTTTAATGAATAGAATATGGCATAAGTGAAGGGATGTTATTTCTGAGATTAGATTGCAAAAAGATTGTGACTTTTGTCTCTGGTGGCCTCTCCAGTTCCCTCATTCAGTTACTCCAACAAAAGTCACTTGTCATGTTTTCAGCTGCTAGTAGAGAAGCCCACAAGACAATGAACCACCAATATTTCCAGCCAACAGGCAGGGAGTACTGGAGTCTACCAAAAGTCACGTGAATGAGCTTGGAAATATATCATCCCCCAAGCAAGCTTTGAGATGAAGGCAACCTACACTGACTGTTTGACTGTACCTGGGAGAGACTCTGAGCCAGGCATTTAGCTAAGCTGTGCCTGAGTTCCCGACCCATAGAAACTGAAAGATGTTTATTGTTTTAAGCAACTGAGTATTAGGGAAATTTGTTACACAGCAATAAATAACCAATACAAATGACATCAACATTTTGCTTATAAATTTAGGGATGTGATAAACCTTTGAAAGAAGAAAGGGCAACATAAAAGAGAATGTATTTCAAAGTATTTTTGTATGAAGTCAAACAACCATGATGATAATTCATATCATTTGGCATATGCACTTTATTATTCATAACTATGAAACATGAGGGCAGTACTGTAATCAGCAAGACTAAACCCAGATGAAGATATAGCAAATATGGATGTGTTCTATAAAATGCTTGTATATGTGGCCCTAACACAAGAAAAGCATTGGTTCTAAAAATGGCATATAATTAGCAAAGATGACAAGTATTTCTTAGGAGTCAATGGCCAAACTGATGTTAACATGAATGTTTTGAGATCTTAATATCACGGAAATTCTGAGGTCATGTAATATCAACAGAAATCCCAAAGTAATCACAGAGAGATCAGCCATTTAAATTGGAAACTAGTTCATGACATTCAGAAATGGCTTCTTTGAAATCCTCACCCGGAGATTTTTTCTAGTATCCAACGACTGGTTTTGTTGAGAGCATAAAAGAGTATGTCACCTATCAAGCCAGTTAGCACACTCTTTTAAGTTGGGTCCTTTCCTGGGAAAATTACAAATTCTGCAATGGTCATTTGGTCCATATGGGCTAACATTCCTATTCCTTTCTCTCTCTCTCTCTCTTTTTTTTTTTTTTTTTTTTGAGACAGAGTAGTAGAGTGCCATGGCACCATAGCTCACAACAACCTCAAACTCCTGGGTTTGAGCAATACCCTTGCCTCAGCCTTTTGAGTAACTGGTACTATAGGTGCCCACCATAATGCCTGGTTATTTTTTAAAGAGGGTGTCTTGCTTTTGCTCAGGCTGGTCTCAAAGTCCTGAGCTCAGGCAATCCACCCACCTTGGCCACCCAGAGCGCTGAGATGGCAGGCATGAGCCACTGTGCCCAGCTGAGCTACCATTTCTGAAAGTAAATTTGCATTTGCTTACAGAAATGTTAACTAAGCTATCCTTAAGAATGCCTCATTACCTCTACACAAATATTCAACTGAATAAGATCTGGCCACATGCATAATTTTACTCAATTTTAACAAAAAATGACTAGGAATAGAGGTTTTAATGTCAGAATTGTGAGCCTGTCTGTATTTCCCAACTCAAATATTTAATTTCTATTGAGTTTCAGCATTCCCTCATTTCTCTCAGTATTTTTTCACCTATAAAATGGGATGACTAGCAAAACCTGTTTTATATCATCATAAAGAATAAGTGAAATGATCTAAATAATCTATTTATTTTAATGTACCCAACATAGCAGCTGCTGTATAAATGCACGCTATGATAATAAAAGTAATGCTCATTCTGTTATCTCAGATCAGATGTATACATAATTTAGTGCTCTTTCCTTTTTTGACCAACTGTGATGCTGTTTTCGGAGTGCTGATGGAAAATTATTTGGAAGCTAGATCTTCATGCAGCTGAAGGATCATTCAAGTGAAAAGGTGATGAAAGACTTATTAGACATAAAACAACACTCAAAGTTAAAACTGAAAGCTACTTTCCGAAAGATATACTAGAGTATACATTCTAATTAGAGGAAAAATGAATTCAGGAGAAGCAGATTAAAAAAAAAAGTGATGTGTAAAAGCTAGTAAAACATTTTTAATTCTAAATAAATTCTTGATAAATACATTTAACACTATATTTGATAAGGGGATTCTCTGCCCTCATTGTAATTTGGTTCTTTTGTGCATGAAGGTAAAAGATAGGAACAGAATAGTTCATGAATAAAAGTTGATGTTTGTCTTGTTTTTTAAAGATTTATATCAGAAAATATAAAAGGAACATTAATCAGTACACTTGGCAAGTCTTGAGCTTCAACCTTTCATATTTGTGACCACTTTTTTATGTTTTGCATATAATTTTAAATGGCCACGATTTATGTTATACACGCCATGTAAAAATAAATCTCAGCAATCATTTGGTTAAAAAAAATGCAAAGAACATCGGCATGAAATGAAGGAGGAAGAGATGAAAGAAAGGGGAAAAAATAAAAGCATATCAATCTCCTGTTGAGCAAGACCAAATGGGCACTGGTTAAAAGTACTGACATTGAGGGCGGCGCCTGTGGCTCAAAGGAATAAGGCACTGGCCCCATATGCTGGAAATGGTGGGTTCAAACCCAATCCCGGCCAAAAACTGCAAAAAAAAAAAAAAAAAAGTATTGAATTTGAAGTACAAGTTAAATGATGTGTTTTAAAAAGCTAGGAGTAACTACTAGATGAACAGTGATATTCTCAGCTATCACTACACGAAAGAAGTTTAGAAAGTAAAGATTATATTCAATATTATACCAATAAAGTGAAATGAAATACACTACCGGCATTTGATAGAAAATTTAAATGATAAAAACTAGCACAATAAAAATGGAATACCCAAATAAATCATCATCCATTAAATATAATGAAATTAAAATTAAAAAGCACATTCTAGTCCTCAAAATTTACAAAGTCCTAACTCCTTGCAGGCAATATCAACCAAATCTTGAAGGAAGGTGGAAGTCCTAACTTATATACAATGTTGCAGAGTATAAGAAAAGATAGGAAGCCACTAAATTTATTATATGATTCACATAAAACACTAGAGACCAATATAGATAATGATAGCAAATTACAGCACATTATCAATCTCACTTAATGTACAAACATTGATAGTTTCATGCATAGCTAATTTTAACACAGTAAGAAATACAACTTAAGTATGATTTTAAAATTTTTATGTCCAATAGGCACAAAATCAACAAAATAGCTAGGAATATAACCAGCTATTTAAAAAAAAAATACCCATAAAAAAATACAGGATGTTGCTGAAGGACCTTTAGAAGAGCTTTTCATACATGAGAATACAGGTCATATTTATGGATGCAGAAACGTAGTATTCTGGCTGTCAGTTCTAAGGATATTAATTTATCAATTCAATTAATCATAAACAAATCCCAATACAATTTCTCATGGCAGTAGAAAATTTAATTCTAAAATTCATGTACAATAGAAAATGCACAAAGATAGTCAAGACAATATTTAAAAATAATAGAAGATGGATTTCCTCTGATATTAAAATATATTATAAGGCATTATAATTAAAACTGTGTGGGATTGGCTAAGGAGTAAGTAAATGTATCAGTGACTTAAAAAGATAATTCAGAAACTTGCCCATGCATACTTGGAAAATTAGACCACAAAGGATGCAACATTTCATTATTGATGGAGAAATGACAGATTTTTTAAATGGTTTGGAGATAATTGTCTAACCATTTTGAAAAAAACATAGGTACATTCTCCCATATGGAAAATATTAAGTTCCTAGATAAAAATATCTGAATATAAAACTTAATACCATAAAAATAATGGAAGAAAGTATAAATGATTATGTTTATGTCTTTAAAACAGAGTAGATCTCGAGACAAGACATCAATAATTGATGAATTTGATGCATCCATTATTAGAGGACTTATGATTGATAAAATGCACTACTAACAGAATAAGCAGATGGGGAGATCCTAGAAGAAAATATCTTTAATGTAATGAGAAGAGATTTTCATCAATAATATACAAAGAATTCCTACAAATCAATAAAAAAAGGACATGCAGTGCAATAAAAAATTAGCAAAAGAAAGGGATAATCAATTCATAGAAAGGAAAATAGAAATGGCCAATATAGATATAAAAAATTATTCTAGGGCGGCACCTGTGGCTCAAGGAGTAGGGCGTCTGCCCCATATGCCGGAGGTGGTGGGTTCAAACCCAGCCCCAGCCAAACCCCCCCAAAAAAATTATTCTATCCACTAATATTGAAGTAAGAAGTAATTCAAACAACATATTCATCTATCAGATTGTCAAATATTTCAAAACACCAATTATATCAAGTGCTTATGAAGACATCAGGAATATGATATTTTTATACAATTTAAATTAAAATGCATATAACACAATTTTCCCAAATATTTGAGCACCTATCCTAAAAGGGTACTGTGCCTGAGAGTAAGTAAAAATGTTTATTACAAAAGATAGAAACAACCTTAAGTATTTTTTGTTTATCAATATTCTGTTAGTATTAAGAAAAAGTTAGGAAAAGGACTAACAAGGTTAAATTTTTAAAACCTTGTATTGAGTTATAAAAGGACATTGGAAGATGCTGTGTCTAGATACCATTTATATTTTTCAAAATCACAAAGCAACTACATATATTTCTTAGAGATACATGCATGTGTACGGTAAAACTTCACATGGTCTGGAGCAAGGATCAGCGATCTATAGCTTACCTGGTTTTGTAAGATCCACAAGCTAAGAATGGTTTGTCCAAAGTCACATTATTGGGAAAAAAATCAGGGAAGAAAATATTTTGAAACACGATAGGAAATTCTCATTTCGTTGTCCATAAATAAAGTTTTATTAGAACACAACTACGATTGTTTATTTACATTTTATCAATGACTACTTTTAGTCTCCAGTGCCAGAGTTGAATAATAGGTAACAAAGACAAGACATATACACATAAATAATGATTTAAATTACAATCTCAATAACAGTAAATATAAATATTTACTCTCTGGCCCTTTATGGGAAACGTTTGCTGACACTGAGGATAATTACAGTAGTCAAAGAGAATTCACAATTAGCACTAACATTCTGGCTTTAAAATAGGATGATATTTTCTCATTGTGATATTTTCTCTCCACTATCAGGCCTGAACTTTTCTTTTTTCTTTTCTTTGTTTTCTGAGACAGAATCTTAAGCTGTTGCCCTCGGTAGAGTACTGTACTATCACAGCTCACAGCAACCTCCAACTTCTGGGCTTAAGCGATTCTCTTACCTCAGCCTCCCAAGTAGCTGGGACTACAGGCGACCACCACAATGCCCGGCTATTTTTGGTTGTAGTTGTCATTGTTGTTTAGCAGGCGCTGGTACCCAACTTGCCAGCTCCAGTGCATGTGGCTGGCGCCTTAGCCGCTTGAGCTACAAGGCGCCGAGTGAACTTTTCACAAGAGGATTATCAGCAATTACTGGGGACATGGCTTCTCCATTTGAATCCAGAAAAAAGAAGCTAGCTTTCTTATTCCCATAATCCTACCCAGCATGTCCAAAGTCAGGGAAAGAGGGAGATTGGTAAGGAGGGCAATGTTCTGATTAACATTGTTTAGATTTGCTATCAGGGGGTGATAATAAAAAACTCTGAGTTAGTTTTATTGCTGTCTCTATATTGCCCACAGACAGTCACTTTACTGCCTGCACCTAGGGTAGACCTCTGCTGGCTTATTTTTGGTGAGCCACTGGTTTTAGAGCCTGAGAATCTCTCTAATTAGCATTACTAAGTAGTCAGGAGCCCACGTGTGAACCAATTATTGAGGCTGGAAGAAAGAAACTCACAGACTGGCTTAGACCTTGGCCACTGTGATACACCTGAACCGCAAAGACGAAAGCAGAGTGCACTCTTGTTGTTCCCAGAAGAGGCGATGGATGCCAGGGCAAATTTCTATTTGTATAATTAAACATTCATTTAAAAACTTCAAAAAACACGTATTTAGGCTTCAGATTCGAACCCTATTACTTATTAGTGGTGTTTTCTAAGATAAATTCCTTCTGGGCCTTGGTTTCTGCGCCTTTAACCAGTTTACCATAATAGAGTCATTTTAAAGATTAAATGAGATTAGATCTATAGAGGTAGATAGGCTAGCACTTGGCATACAGTAAGTGCTTAATGAATGTTGTCCATCCCACAGTGTCACCCTACTGGAACAAGTAAGTAAATATCATCCAGTGTTGTTCACTATTATGCTTAGAAGTATGGCATAAAGCCAACAAGACAAAACCTCTGGAGATTATAAAGTAACATTAGTTAAGAGGAAAGTACAAGGAATGACAGACGGTTCTGTGATTAAATGTTAACTTTGCCACACTTTTTTTCTTTCAGTCATCTCCTACTCTTAGGGCAATATTTTCAATGTCACAGGCCTATAATAATTTGTCTACAATAAAGTCTTGTCTGCCTAAAAGCTGCTAATCTCTGTGAGAGACAATGTCTCTGATATCCGCGCCCTGTGCAAATGAGACTTTGAAACTCCGCCCATCAAGAGGTGGAGTTGATTTCCCCACCTCTGGAATCTGGGGTGACCTTCTGGGCTGTATAACCAACAGAATGTGGGGAAAGCCACAGTGTATTAGCTCAAAGCTAGACTCTCAAGAGATCTCTTGTACATCCACAATCTCAAAACCTCCACCACTAAAAACAAGCCTAGGCCCATCTGCTGGACAATGCAGGACAAGGCTGAGGTGCCCCAGTGTCCAGCTGGCTGGTTCTGGATTTTGCTAGAGGGCACTACCCACATCAGCAGAGCTGCTGCCCAACCAGCAGATGCCTGAGTCAGCTGAGACCAGAGGAATCACATCCCCCCCACAGATGCTGGCGCAGTGAGCAACTTGCTGTGTAGGAATAGCAAACCAATTCACCTCACCTGTAACATACACTGAACTTCCACACACCTGCTTCTTGAAATAACATGTTCATTTTTTATGTTTTTTTCTAATAATTCCTTAGTTAACAAATATTTGCTTTAAGTAAGTATAGAAGAATTCTAATATAAAGTAGGAGATTAGATGGCATTCTCGAATTTTGGATAAAACTAGGGTCACCACTGTGGACCAACTTAGGGTTGGCCTTTTAAAGTTCCTGAGAAAAGGTTTATGCCTTTTTCTTGTGTCTGTGTGTTTTCTTGTTACTGTCGTTCAAGGAGATTAGAAATGTACAAGTAGCAGGAAAATTATGCATCATGTTTTGAAAGTGTCAACTTTTAAAAAAACAAAATGAAAGAAAACAAATAATGCTTTCACTTGCCTTGTTCCTTCAGGAATTAGTGTGTTTACTACTTGGGATGTTCTCCATAATTTCGGTCGGAATTGGTTTTAGTTCTAGTCTCACAACTGTTAACTCTTAGACCAGTATGTGACTGAGCATCTTCCGCTTTAATTGATCTGCTTTGCACACATAATTCTGATGGAATTATTCATTGTAAAGTGCACCTCCGGGCCTTCCAATATTCTCCCTTTTTTCCTCTGAATCCATTGAATTAATTTACCTGCAAATTCCTTCTTTCTCTAGAGACGTCTCTTGGTTATGTAAATATTTCTGTACAGATTTCCCGTTACAAACTGTTTGAAAACACCGTGCTCTCTCATTTCTTTCCTGTTAGATTGGAAATAGGTCTTGTCAACTTCAAAGTTGAAGTTTTTAATGCTCCTTTTTTTCCTAATCTGTTTCCTAAAATGTTTGTTGTCTTTCTGATTTCCTAATAGCATAAATGTTTTAATAAACACTAAAATGTTTACACAGCATCCTAGCCCTCAAATGTTCTGCTTTCACTTCCAACACAATTTAATTACAGTTTCCAGGGTATATGGTATAGACATTTGTTTTTTGAGGTCATTTAACCCAGATTATTCAACCATGCTAGTTAGAGAAATGACTAAAAATTGTAAATACGGAAGAGTTGTGACGGCAACACAGCTTCATTGTTCTAATTGTGTGTAAGATCAGTACCTTGTTGTCACTAGTAGTTGTTGCTAAGATGCTTGAATTGTGACCTATAGCATCCTTGAAAATAGGCTAATGTATATGGAGACCATCAAATACATTCAACTATTAGTCAACTTAGCTCACTTTACTATTGCATAATTTTTAAATTATTTGTTCCTTCATTTCTGTTTTTCATAGACTTTATGCTCCCAGAGGCCATGGATCTGCCTGATAGACAATAAATATATTTAAGGGCCAGCACCTGTGGCTCAAAGGAGTAGGGACCAGCCCCATATACGGGAGGTGGTGGGTTCAAACCCAGTCCTGACCAAAAACTGCAAAAAGTAAGTAAGTAAATAAATAAATATATATATTGAATTAATGTTTGGGAAGGGAAGGAAGGAGGAAGAAAGAAGGAAGGAGGGAGGGAAGAAGGGAGGAAAGAAGGAAGGAAAGAAGGAATTTAGTACCTGTTCACATATACACATGTATAGCTGTAATCTTAAGATTTAAAAACAATTAAATAATAATCATATTACAGATATTCCAGTTAGACCTAAGTACATAAGCTCATATATATAGAAGCAGTGGGGACCAATCTTGGGTACAGCACATCAAAGTAGCCACCCTATGTTTTGTGCTGCGAGTCTTATAGGCTTAACCAAGATCCAGACCAACAGAAAGTAGGAAGTGGGTGTGGTAGGTACAGAGAACTTGTTGGTTTGAGCTGGTACCAGCTGTGTGACATTAGTCTTACCCACACGTCAGGCTACTTTTGACTCTATTTCTCTTTGCTGGTGGGAAAAGAAGTGCAACGGTAACTGAATTTCTTCCTTCCTTTCTTATTTCTATCTTCATTCCTACTTTCTCTCCTCCCTCCTTCACTCCTCCTTTTCTTTTATTCCTTCCTGCCTTTTTCTACAAAGTTAATGGTCTTGAAAAAGGCTCAGGATATGTAATTTTACCTTGAATGTTTAATATATTAACTATATGGTTTTAAAAAGCTGATACTTCGGTTTATATTACAGAATTACCATATATTTCTATATAACTAATAACCCGAATATTTATGATGGATTGTTCCAGCAATTTTTGATCTGAGAAGACACATTGTGTGATATCAGCTATGCTTGGTAAAATGCCCAGGTACTGAATAAATAGGAAACTGTAAATTGGTGATTTGTCCTCATAACGCCTTCTGATCTATATTGGATTATATCTTGAAATATTAATATTCTGGCTGACAATGTGGTGTGACTCATATAGGCTGAATTGAATATGGATGAGTTTTATTAAAGAGCCGAATGATTTGCAGCAAATAAACAGCATCCTAAATGCTGGTGCTTATTCCTGGGACAGAGGTAATCATCAGGAAAAGATTAAGCCAATATGTCTATTAGGAAGGAGGTAATGCTGGGTAGTGGCTATACCCAACGTATGATGTCATACTCGAAAATAAAGATTAATTTCAAAAGGGAAGTTTTCATTACCCTAACCTTTACTGGTTTGAACATAATCTGCATGTAAAAATGTGTTGTCTTACTGTCTGTCAGTAAGGAAGCTTCCGAGGAAGCTTGGGATAACCCTTTCCAGATGGTGCCATGCGTTTAAGTCTCTCTGACAGAGCCACCTGAGTATGTATAAAGTCAGTGATTGAAATGGGAGCTGTTTACTTTGAGGGCGTTAGTCTTGAATTATTTATCACTGCCAATACTCCACAAAACTCCTTGGACCAGATTCTGTAGAGAAGTTATTACATTCTGAACCTGCCACCTTATTTCCTATATACCATGAAAACGAACTCAGGGTCCATGACGCTCACAGGGGTTCTCCCTTCCCTTCTCTTTTCTTTATAGTCATCTTTAATTTTGATTATATAGCATGATGGTCGTAAGGAGCCACAGACACTCATCTTCTCCTGCTCCAACCCTTAAGGGTATACATCACCCATGTCCCTTTGCTGTCCCTCAGCCCTGCCCCTCCATCTGGGGACCTCAGAACTCTAGAGGAATGCTTCCACTTCTCAGATGTCTACTTGCTTCCAATTTCATCTACACCCCGGGACTGCCTCCCTTGCCCTCTCTTACCTTGACCACTTTTGCCTATACAATAACTATTACAGCACAGCTCTGATGGGAATAAGAAGGCCAGCTGTCATACCCAGCAGAATGAATGATCCAGGTAGTGTTCTCAGATTCTAATGCTGATCCTAACCAAAGATATCATGGAAACTGGATTTTGTCAAACACCATTCTTCTCTCTGTCCTGTCCTCTCCTCTCTTCTTCTATTTGTGATCTATAAAATTTAGAAATAGTCTCATAGAAAAGGGAATAATTTCAGGAACTCCTCTTTCTTCAGCATCAGGTTATTTCTCCAAATTTAACATTCATAATTCTCTTAGCACTGAATTATTCCTGTAAGCCTGCCAACAGGGAAATTGAGAAGGGTGAAAATTTAAACCACAGAAACTAGGCACAAAGATTGTACCTTGATTCCTATGTCTGAATACTAGGAACTGGTGGGGTACTACTGCCTATAATTTGGTAATATAAGATGTCTATTTAAGTTGCTAATTCTGACACAATATCCTCACATTGGGGGAATATTTTATTTTTGGTGAAGGTTAAAAATGCTGCTTAGTGGTCTGCCAGGGTCTAGGAACTATATATTGGATTTAAACCATAATGTATTGCTTTAGGAGCTGACAAAATTTTAAAGACAGGATTCTTCTGCACATTTAAACAGCTTAAACTGTTGCACATTTTAAACACATGTTAATTGAACCTGGTGGTTACTGAGCATCATAAAAAATATTTGCTGTGTTTCTTTGCTATGGGAGTGCTGGGGGAGCAGCAAGCTGAGAATTAACTCTTAAGTCTAAGAGACAGAGAAGTAATTACTTGTTTGCCTCAAATGGAATAAATATGTGTGGAGTTATTATACTGTAAGTAATGGTTTTTGATTGACATGTGTATGATGAAGAGAGAATTAAAATCCGCAAACAGAAGTATTTAGAGATTGCTATTTTCTCAGGTTCACTTCATTGTGTTATATGAAGAGATGGGTCCAATTGCCAGAAACAATTGGAAATAAGAAAATACCCAAACACGTGGGACCATGGAAATAGCCTTCTCACACAGGCTTGAGATGCTTAAATAATATGATCATCAGGGGATGCTTCTTGTGATGATGGCAGAGGCCACCTACTGAGCGTTCACTCTCTGCCAAGCACGGCTAATGGGTGTCATCCTCACAATAATTCTATTGAATAAATTAGTATCCATGGTTGTTTATCATCATTTATATTGTGTATGTCATGAAGAAATTAATTTTTTGTTTGTTTTGCAGGGATGAAGTCTCACTATGTTGCCTAGGTTGGTCTTGAACTCCTGGCCTCAAGTGATCTTCATACTTTAGCCACCCATACTGCTGAGATTACAGGTGTGAGCCAATGTTGTAGAAAGTATGGTATATAGAATTGATCCAGGACACTTGGAGCTAGTATTTGACCACTTCTGACTTCTAAGCCCATGTTCTTCAATATTTACATATATCACATCTCTGAAAATAAGTATCAAAAGCATGTAAGTATACGGGTAAATCAGCTGCATTGTTTTTCCATTGAAAATTATATTCTCGGCTTTGATTAACCACTACATTTTAAGTAATTTTTAAAATCTAGATCTGATTTTCCGCCATTAAACTGTTGCATACCAATAGTGGGGGAAAATGGGGACATATGAAAACAAATGACTTGAAAATGAAACAAGCTACCATACCATTTCTATCACACTAAAAATACTCAGAAAGTGTGATGAGTGATACCATAGACAAGGATGTGAAGAAGCAAGAGCCCTGGTCTAGCACCGTTGGAAGGATAAACTGGCACGACTATCTGGAAAGCAATCCGATGTGCTCATCTCCATCAATCGGCCATTGCTGCCGTGTAATCCACTACAAAGCGCCAGGAGCCTACAGCAGCAGGCCATTACTCCTTACATCACTGTGTGTCCACTGCAGCTGCTCTGCTCATTCCCACTCTTCGTGGATCTGCTGCTGTGACTGCTGTGAGTCAGCTCATCAAGGATGGATGGGAGTGGCGGTCCATTTCAACCTGCAGATTTGTTTTAGTCTGGGCTCCCCATGTGGGTTGAATAGAGATCTTCCCTAAGGCTTCACATCCTTCTTGTACTAGCAGGACAGCTGGGGCACATTCTCAGAATGGCAATGGCAGAGGCACAAGGGCTCTAGAGGAAATGTGGGAAGCATCTCCATGCTTAGGCTTGGGATTGGCAGACCGTTACCTCTGCCCACACTCTACTGGCCAAGGCAGGTGGTAGAAAGTGCATCCCACTTTAATTAGGCAGAACTCTCAAGCTACATGAAAAAGCTTGTGGGATGGAGAATTTGGATGATGGTTGCATTTACCCCCATTTCTTACAACCTCACCACCCACTGTCTTATATAGGTCCAAAATGCTCCCCTACATGTCTTCAAGGGAAAAGTATAAAAATATTTATAATAACATCATTCATGATAGTAAAGGTGGGGCAGATTAGGAGATCCTTACAAGAAAACTAAGTAACAACTATGGTGTCTGCCACCAATGGAATATGATGCAGTGATCAGAAGCAATTCAGCAGATTTGCATATAGCACCAAGAACAGATCTTAATAACTTAATACTAATTAATAAATAAGAAGCAATTTAGCAGATTTGCATATGGCACCATGAACAGATCTTAATAACATAATGGAATTTTTAAAATCAATAAGAAGTATAAAAGTAATTGTACAATGCCAGTTATATGACCCCAACCACATAATACTATATTTTTCAAAAGTATATACATGGAGTATGTATAAAAATATAAACATTAAATAAATAAGAATGAGTATCAAAGAGGAAGAAAAAAATAAAGAAGAAAAGATAGGGAATGAAAGAGGAAGAATAAAATAATAAAATTAAACAAAAATGGGAACTTTGCAATAGAGTAAAAATTTAATTAAATTTTGTGCCCCTGTAATTTTTAAACAGTAAAAAATTTTATTATAAAGAACCCTAAAGAAGGGACTAAAATGAATATATTATATTATATTGTGAAGACTTTGTAAAGAAATAAAGTTTCAAGCAAAGTTTTGGAGTTACAGAGGTCCTGGTCTGAGAAAAGATGGACCCAGAGAGAACATGTCATGGTTAAGGCTTAGAGGCAGGGACAGAAAAAGGATGTGTGGAGATTAGATGGGGTTTACCCTGACAGAAATTTAATGAAAACTTGACAGGGTGTAACAATAGATGAGGGTAGAAGGCGTAGTTCCTCGTAATCTGTCACTGGGGCTTTTGTGTGAATCTTTCCATAGTCTTGGAGGCCTTTCAGAGTTGCTGGGGATGATGGAGCAGAGCCTGATAAAATGAGCCCTGTGGAAGAGGAGCTTACTGTGTGTCCGTCCACCATCCATCAGAAATCACAGCTACACGAGGTGCTATGACACTTGATTGTCCTGAAAAACTAATAATAAGAGAAGTTTTCTGAGAATATTAGGAATTATTCTTCCTCTGAAATACAGTAGAACTTCTGTATGCGACCACCCATGGGTCTGTAACAAATAGGTCAACATAAGGAACTAGGCCTCCTGTGCTGGTATGTACATGTGGCGCATGTCTGGCTTATGAAAATTAGGTCTTAAGGAGGTGGTAGATATAGGGAAGTTGTCAACTATGGAGGTTCATTTAAGAGAAAGAAAGGCAGGGGTGGGGGGGGAGGAAGGAAAGGAGGGAGGAGAGGAGGGAGGGAGAGAGAGAAGGTTGGAAGGAAGAAAGAAAAGGAGAAGAGAAGAGGAGAGGAGAGAAAAAAGACAACAACCTATGTTGGTGGTGTGGGGAATGTCAGCTTACTCAGCCCGTATCAGGAGAAACTTTTGAAGGGGCAGGAATTGGAAATAGACTCCATACCGTTTTCCATCTTTGTTATCTCAGTGTGACCTAGCACAACCTCTGAAGTCTTTAACGTCTTTCTTTGACATCTTTCAACAAACCTTTTCTTTAAGTGGAAGGCTGTCTCCATTGGAAGTGCTTGTTTATTCTGGTTTAAAAAAACATACTTTCAGTCCTTGTTGAAGAAACTGTTTATGAAGGGCAATTTGACAATGTGTATTGTTTTAAAATGTTAACACATTTTAATACAATCATGGAACACTCGGGTATTTTTCTGATTCTAATTTCTAAAGAAATAATCAACTATGCACAAAAATGTTCATCACGATGTGATTGTCGAATGAGTAAAAACAAAGGATTAAAGAAATTATGGAACTTTTGTTTAGTGAAATGCTATTTCGTTATGAATAAACATCCTTAAAAATATTTCATAATGTGGTAGAAAAACTCTAAATATATGAAAAAGTAGATTATAAATATTCACCAACAGTTGAGAAAAATAAACTTAAATGTCAACAGTTTCCACCTTTGAGTGGGAAGCTACCTGTAACTTTTGTCTTGTTCCTTTCTCTTTCAAATTCTCTTAAATGCTCCTGTGCTGCTATTAGAAAACAAAATAAATAATACATGTTATTGAAATCTGTGATATTATGTTGAATAAATAAATATTGTTGAACTGGTAATTTCAATAATTCATAACCACTTTTTTATCTGTGAAAATGCATGCTCAGATTCCTCCAGGCAACCATGCTTTGGAAAATTTCCAGGAGTATTTGGGACACATAGGCTACTCAGATATAGGGGATTTGATTAAAAGGAAATAGTCAAACAGGAGACTTTACACCTCCAGACGATTAAAGAAAATTGAAAAGGCAACAGAAGCAAAACCTGGCGAATCATAGTCAACTCCCCTTTTCAGAAGGGCATTTATTCATAAACCAAGCCTGAGGAAGGATTCACATTCTCATTCAATGCTCTCGGTGGGTATCCAGGGCACTTCTCAAGCACCAGGAGCGCCCTTGTAGTGTCCTTAATAATAGATGGCAAAATGAAGAAGCGGCTCCCTCCGAAATGAAGAGGGGAATTTAGAAAAATAAATAAAGGCTGTGAAGGCGACAACCATAACCTATTAAATACCGGTCACCTCCTGTTTTTTCCTTATCTCTCCCCCTGAGGTTTGGAGCAAAGTATCCCCAGCAACAGGTAATATTACAGTCAGCTGTGTAACCACCTGCAGAATTTCTGATTAGGAGGGATCACAGTATATTTTCATTTGCAGGAGCCAATCCTTAATCCTCAAAATAGAAAAGGAGCCGCAAACGATGGCAGACCCTAAACACCGACTGGTGGCTTTTCTTGCTTAGAGGATAAATGACAGGGACTATCTAACTTGATTTTAGACAGAACGCTCTGGGTTCCAAACTGCATTACAGCGCTGAGATGAGTCAACTCCCACCTGCCGATTCTTTCTCCTGCGTTCAGGAGCATTTCCCAGGCAAAATGTAGGTATTCCTGGGTTCCTCCCAGAGCTTATGAAAATGTAAGATGATATATTCTCCATGTGTGCACCATCAAAACCTTGGGTCTGCCTCCTCCAGGACTGGAATTGTTCACTCTGCCTCTTTCTAAGACATCTGTTTCGGAAAGTGAGCAAAGTAGGAAACTGAGTATCTAGAAAGTGATCTAACATCAAAGTACCAACAGACCACATGACTATGCCTGTCCCCAAATAAAAGAAACGATACTTTCACTCTTTCTTAGTCATTACCAGCCAGAAATCATGGGACAGGGCTTGGCTTGCTTCATGGTTTATTTAAAGAAACTAAAAATAAAATCATTCCCCTAAGATGGGGACTCTGAGTTACAATTTTACACAACTTTCCCAAATTGCTAGCCTTCTGTCTCAAAAGAAACACCTATGAATTTATCAAAGACTCAGAGGCCTGGAATGCACAATGACCCATCCAAACTGGAAATGAATGTTTAGATTGGTGTTCAAGTAAGTGCCCATGCGGACTAGAAGGCATAAAGAAAGCTTTCCATTATAAAAATCATAAAGTGTCATATACGTAGCTTATAAATAGGAGATGCCTTGGGTCTGACTCTGGGCTCAAAAAGTCAAGTAAGAGTCATCTCTGACCCCTTGCAATTTGTTTTTCTTTTTTTAGTAAATGAAGATGAAATTATTACCCTGGGTAAATACACTACCCATTCTCTGAAATGTCATTCTCCTTTTTTTCCAACATTGCCCTCTCATGCTTTTATAGTTAAGTTGGAACATCACCCAGTGTGGGAGAAACTCAAATGGGTTAAGTTTTGACAAATAGGAAGCTGGAAAGGGAAGAAAAGAATTTCTCTGAAAAGAAAAATAATCAAAGACATAGAGGATAGAATAAGGATTTGTTTTCTATTTCCTATGGAAACAGATAAAGAGAAAAGAGTTTAACTGGGAAAAAAAACCAGTTTAATTTAGATGTATTGAAGATCTTCCAGGTTTGCCAGTTGCTAACGACGTCTGCTCTTCAGTAAGAGCTAAGTGCTTCAGATGCATCGTGGGTATGAATTTCACAGTCATGAATTTGGGTCTGCAGAAATCGGATCTTTTTTATTTAATTGTCAGCTTTCTGATCTGAGCTTCTAGCTTGCTTCATATGGGTAACTTCATAGCACCATTTCTGATATTTTGTCCCTCTTTCCAAGGCAACGAGTGATTTCTTGGTTAGTTCATGCCTAGAGGACCAAAACTCCTCCAGCTCAATCTTCCTTTCAGATTTCTTTTCTTCCTGTCATCCAAAAGCCTCCAGGGCCAAGAGCAGGCGAAGTGCCGGCATGTTCTTGTACCTTCCCTTTGGTCCACACAACTATCCCCAAGCCCCACTCCTTCCTCCAGGAACTGTCTTGGCCTTCAGGCTCCTAGAACTTCTCCTAGTCCTCAAATGAACTCTCCCCCCTACAGCCAATCTGCAGTGTTCCCTGATGCAGAAAACTGAGCCAAACTCAGCTGAGCTTTGAATGTTCACTAACTTTTCTGAGTTCATGACTTTTTTATTTCAAGTATTTTCCTGAATCAAATTTTCACACAAGTCCCAGCCATTCCTCAAAGCCCCAAATATTTTCCCCTGATCCCTTCATCAAGATGGACTTCCCCCCACCCTGAATTAACAATCTGTCCCTGTCCCCCAGATTTTATCACCTTCTGCAGGCACCTGCATCCGGCAGGTGTACAGGCGGTGGAACACCAGGGGACTGCGGGCATCCATACCACTGTCCCAATCAATGTCCATCCCAATTGCCTCTGGACTTTGTCCTACTCCTTGTTTGCATTTTTAATACCACCTCTGCCTCTTGCTCTATTATCTCCAGATTATAATAAATTACATCTGTGCTTTCCTCTCCTACTCTATCCGGCTTCCAGAAAAGATGTTTTAATTTGATAGCTCATTCAGGGCCTTGTACATAGCAGCAAGCGAAAATATTTATCAAATGAATCCTCAGGTAAAATAAGACAAAGGCCATGACATTTTCATTGGTATAAGACTGAAATAGACAGACAGTTTCTTCATCATTTGGCATAGAAATGAAATTTACTTGCTAGCATTACTCTCTTCTGTCTACTCCCTAATGCCTACTCAAAGTCTCATAATTTTTAATTTGAAAAATGAACCAGTGGGATATTTTGATTTTAATTTGTGGGGAAAAAGGAAAATAAAATTATTCTAACTTTACTCTTCACCACTGACAGTTCATAATATCACTGTCATCCTATAGAGCATATTTAAAAGACATTTGAGAGAATCTATCCATCTTCTCCCTGATTTAACATTACATTTTAATTTTTGTTCCCTCTCAGGGGGATTGTAACTCAGCAGCCACTTTGTCACTTGTGCTCTTCCACTACTCTGATATAAAACAGAAATAGTAAAAACAGTATGACAAGTCGCAGGGACTAGATCCTGACAACGTCATAGAATTCTCAGTCGTTGTATGGCATGCTTGCATAAAATAATGGCTTTTGTTTCAGAACATTTGGTGAAAAAAATAAAATAACAATGAATCACTCTGGGCAGCACCTGTGGCTCAAAGGAGTAGGGCACCGGCCCCATATACTGGCCCTGGCCAAAACTGCAAAAAGAAAAAAAAAAGAGCCCCCGGGGCTGTGCCTGTGGCTCAGAGGAATAGGGCACCAGCCCCATATGCCAGGGGTGGCACGTTAAAACCCAGCCCCAGCCAAAAACTGTGAAAAAAAAAAAAAAGAATCACTCCTACCCTATTGTAGGTACAGGAAAACTAAAGTTTTGTCACTGTAGAAGACTCAGTTTGTGAGAATAGAGAACAACAAAACGTTAAGGTGTGGAGTCTGACTGGTAGACTTTTCTCACCTCCTTCCCAGGAGATGGATTCCATTTCCCGTCTTCACAAAGTGACAAATGAATATTTGAAGTACCTGAGATCATTTGCACACTGCTGGAACCAAAAATGTGAAACGCACAAATGCCAGAGACCTGCTGCTAAGGGAGTCACCAACTTCACACTGAACTTTGGGGTTGTCCGTGTTTAGATGGCTGATGCTGGTACCGCCATTCCCATCTGCACACAACCCCTAATCTCCCACAGGAGCTGCAACCCCATGTCATCGTCAGTCTTCGGGAGACTTAAGAGTTCAGAGCCACTTGGAACTTGGAATTGAGGATTTTATAAACTTCATGTCTAGAGGGACTGGGCGTTGAATTCAAGTTTATAGCTCTGATTCTCAGATAGGGGGCCACAATACCTGCACATTGAAATCTCCTGGATACTTATTTAAAATGCAGATTCTTGTTATCAACACCTAGCCTACTCAATTAGAATCTCCAGTGGTTCAGCTCATTTTTAATTCATAATTTTTTTTAATTTAAAAAAAATTGTCAGGCAAACAGTGGCTCATGTCTGTAATCTTAGCACTTTCCAAGGCCAAGGCAAGAGGATCTTTTGAGGCCAGGAGCTCAAGATCAGCCTGGGCAGAGATCTTGCCTCTACAAAAAAAATAGAAAAATTATGTGGGCATTGCGGCGTGCCCAGGTAGCCCCAGCTTACTTGAGAGGCTGAGCCGGAAGATTGCTTGAGCCCAGAAGACTGAGGTTGTGAGGAGCTATAATGACATTATTGCACCACAGCCTGGGTGACAGAGTGAGATTCTGTTTCAAAAAAAAAGCAAAAAAAAATGCCATGTCAGCCATGTAAGTTCAGATGACCTGAAAGATAAGCTCCCAAAGAGCTTTGCTGATGATTTCAGTCAAGAAACTGCAGCACTGCTTCGAAATAGTGCCTCAACCTGAGTAAACCCTCGTGATAACTTAAAACTTATAGAATAGGCTCGGTGCCTGTGACACAAGCAGCTAAGGCGCCAGCCACATACACCTGAGCTGGCGGGTTTGAATCCAGCCCAGGCCCGTCAAACAACAATGATGGCTGCAACCAAAAAATAGCCAGGAGTTGTGGCGGATGCCTGTAGTCCCAGCTACTTGGGAGGCGGAGGCAGGAGACTTGCTTGAGCCCAGGAGTTGGAGGTTGCTGTGAGCTGTAATGCCATGGCACTCTACTCAGGGGGACGACTTGAGGCTCTGTCTCAAAAAAAAAAAAAAACAAAAAAAAACCTTGTAGAATAATGTTGTAATGTGTTAAAGGTACACCAAAATCAAATTTCTAATTATGCCAACATAATTTATCGATGTCTTTTGGGAATATTTAAATGATTCCTTTGTTTCTCAAAAATCTCAGCTATTATTAAACTAGACACCACTACATCAGTCACCAGGGTGACTGGTCATATCCAATCACAATGAGGCCTGAGAAAAGGCTGGCTACACCTGACTCTGTCAAACCGAAATTATTCAGGGAACTTCCACATGAATGGCACATCTGTAGTGGCCCTTCCAGACTTACTTATTTTCAGCAACCTTAAGCGATTAATTGCAGCAAAAACGTAAACTATCTAAAACTACGTAAATGTCTCCTGTTTCTACTTAGAGCTGAAAGAGTATGTCTCAGCGTAGTGAAATCTTTTGTTTTCTAAATAGCACATTATAAACATCACTTTTAGAGCATTTCCTTCTTCAGTTTTGTGCAACTAATAGTTTCTTCAAGTTAGTTAGGTGATTGCTAGCAATTAATTAGTAATGTTAACCTGGTTGTTATTGACCAGCCTGGCATTAGTGATAGACAACATTAATATAATCACTTTATTTCTCAGAAAACCTTGGCGTAAGAACTTAATAGTACTGGGAAACAGTTGGGAGATAAAGAAAAATAGATTATATGCTTTAGATTGAGCCAATCACGTTAACAGGCTGCCAGGGATTTGATAACTGAATTAAGGGCTGGGGCTCCCTTTCCTTAGGCAGCTAAGACATTATTTTTCTGTCCTTCCCCTATACCCAGTCTGACAGTGAATCTTCACAGAGGCCGGAGACATGGTTCTGCCATCTTAGCTACGATCCCTTCATTACAGTTTCAATTATAATCACCATCAGCAAATCAGGAAACATTTTATAAACTAAATTTGAAAAGCCAAAGTTCAATGGATAAGTTGACATCTTTTCTGAGAGACCAGAGGCCGAAAGAAAGGAGAGGGCAAGCTTACTCTGCTGTCTATCTTTCTAAAGTTTCAAGTTGTTGGATGTGAAATCAATACTGGTGATGCCCCAGAACCATTTTGCATCTAGCAGCAGTGTTATTCCCTAAGTCATCTTTGTTCAAGAGTCCCTAGCGGAAGAAAGGTACACCCTTAAGGATCAAGTCTGGTTTTAGACTGATGCAGAATTCCAGAAGTCTCTCTGGGAATTCATTTGCATCCTTTAGTACTTTATTGTACCCAGCCTTTTCCTTCTAAGTGACTAAGTTAACTCATTAATAAGTACCAAGGCAATTGAAGTTTTTTAAAATAGCTTTACTTCTAGTTAAAATGATTGGGGAGAAAAAAGTAGTATTTTTGTTTGAGTATTGGCTCAGGCTAATGTAACTACTCTAAAAGGTGTTCTAATAAGTGTTTTAAGCTTCTTATGACAAGCATGAAATTACAGATCCCCTTCCAATAAGGATAATGATTACCACTCACTGGGTTCCAGATAGTATTCAAGGTAAATTGAATACATTATCATCAATTCTTACAGCAATTTGGCAAATTATAGCCCAATTTGACAGATGAGGAAACTAATAGACAGACTTAATGACTAGTACCAGGTCAGGCAGGTAATAAGGGGCAACAGTCAGATTTGTCTTTTCCAAAGCTGGTGTCCTTTGCGCTACAGCAGATTTCTTCTTAGAGGAAATCCCCAGATTCTGTTTAATCGTCCCGCTCAAAGGTTTCATTATTTCTTTTACCATGCTTTAACTGTCATGGACTTGGGATTGCTGCTGGTGGCAGTGCTATTAAAAAGAAGAGTATTAAGGTAGCTAAGATGCAGGTATCACACCGCCTCTCTAGGTCCGAATACTGGCCCTGATCCTTGCTACCTGGACTTTATGTCTGTAACTCGACTTAGTTCCTCTATTTCCTCTTCTTTAAAATGAGATAATAGCAGCACCACTTCACAGAGCTTTTGCAAGAATTAAATGAATGAATTCCATGCTTCTCAAACTTCAATGTGCATAGAAATCTCTGGGAAATCTGGAGAACCTGTGGCTTCTGGCTTGAAATGCTGCGGTGGAAGGGGTAGAGGGAGCCTGAGATGGTGCATGTGGGATACAGGACAGTGGCCGACATGGAATGAGTTTTTAATAAATGTCATCTGTGATCATTTAATGACCTGATAAAGGAAGGTTGTTTGGAGAAATTACTCTTTCAAATAAACTTTTGAAGGAACGATGATTCAAGAAATCCTGCATTATGCAGGCCAGTGTACTGTGCTGGTCCTTCTACAACATTCCACCACTGCATGACTGAATGACTGAAGGATCAGGCACAGGCCACTTTCTTATCAGAAATGGCATTATTTTGGACCACAGCTAGGAGTAATGTGGTTCTGTGATACAGCTTCCCGAAGAGCAATTCTTTCTGATTAACAAATAATCTTAATCCCCCAAACTGTATCATTTTCCAAGGTACTTGGATGAGTACCTTTGGTTGCTAAATGTAAGTTTATCATTTCTTCTTAGAAAAAGAAATACAGCAAAGAATTTTGTTGTTACATTTGCTTCAAAGTGCTGCTACATTACTGGACAAATAAGTTTTACATTGTTCTATTTTCACAGCTTTTTTATTAGACCTTAGTGGATGTAGAAAATTCCGATTGTATTACCTTCATCTAATAAGAGACTTTTAAATGACTATCACAGACACTGTTTCTCCAATTCAAAGTCTTCCCTGATAATTCATCTAGTTAGGATTCTCTGTAATTGCACGGCATTTAGATTCTCTTCTTAATATACCCATACTGCTTTTATGTCAATTGCCAGACGTCTTCGGGACAGAATCAGTTGAGTCTTATTTCCTTCCTTAGCAATTGTTCAAAGAGTACCACGAAGACTCTTTTTTAATTCCACTCATTTGGAGGTAAGCCTTTATAAAGGCAGTCATAGTGCGGGAAGCAGGGAGTTGTGCAGAGAACGACATTGTTTCATAAAAATGTCAGCAATTATTAATTCATAGAAGATTTGTGAGGCAAGTGGAAAGACCTGATAAGCTTCATTTCCTTGACCATATTCATTTTTACCCTGGAATATAAATTTTGCTAATTACTATTTAAAATTGCATTTGCCTTTTACCCAGTCACAATCATGTTCGTTTTAATTAGTTCAAGTTTGTGGGATGTAGAAATGTTTTTCTAGTCACCAAGATGTTACTAGAATAATATTGTCCAGGGTCCCCAGTGTTCCTGAGCAAGTAGGATTCTCCATCACAGATTAAAGGACACTTTTCCCAAGTACAAGTATCTAAGGAACCCAAAAGTGTTATATAACCCAAGAAAAGTACTTTATTTCCAAGCCACTTATCACTAAAATTTAGCAATTCCCAGGAATAATTATGTTAACCTACATTGCACTCTAAATTTGCTCAACTAAACCTCCAGGAACACAGAGTGCTCTTTCAATACAGTACTGCATTAACCCCAAAGACTGTGCAATTGCGAATTATGTTTTTTTTCAGAACCAGATTTTCACAACAGGCTTTCAAATGCTTGGAATCTTCACTGAGGCTCCCCAGTGCATCCAAAGGTCAAGGAACTGACATTTCAATATTAGCAACATAACTTGGGAAGCTAGCAGAAAGATAAACACAGTGAGTTGCTTGTCCAATCTTGACAAGTATTATGGCTCATGCAATCTGAGGCATCCCAAGCGAAAACAACAGATGTTTTGGGTAAGAGATCCCAGCAGGTCAGAGCCAGAATCAGGAATCAGCATCTTCAACTTCCAAAAAATAAATAAATAAATAAGCTATCAGACTAATTATATTTACCTTCAGCATTCATATCACGAACGTTGAGAATGGACAAAATTAAATGCCAATCTTTGGAGACATTTCTCAGCCACAGATATTTTTGCGCCGGTAAGTGCTGTAATTAAGTTTTAAGTGGATTTGGACCAAAGTGGAGCAGAATAATTTATAATGAAGGCTTTAACAGGGTTTACTTTTAACTTAAAAATAAAGCTTTCTCCCAAACAGTACTCAAATGTTCACTTAAAATACATACATCCATTCAAATGCATCTTTCTAAAAGAAGAGTTCTGAAATAGGTTCTGATGAATTCTAAACTTCTAGAGCAAACAAACAATTTGACTCATTCATTGGGTATAATGGATCCCCCAAGGTAGGTGTTCCATTTCTGTTTGTTGAATAAATTATGGTTGCAATGTATCATTTTCTTGATAAAAATCCCCAAAGAGATCTCCATGCCATGTTTAACTTATTCAAGTTAAAACTCTCCTTCAGCCTTGTTTTCTACCCATCTTTCCCACTGTTTTGCAGATGTGATTTCCTATGGCATTCTGCTACCACGATCATGCTTCCTATTTCCCTTTATTTTCTCAGTTCTATCCACCATCAAGTCTCAATTCAAGTCCTACTTTGTCCATAAATTATTCTACTGCTTAGCCCATAATGCTATTAGGTTATCCCAGTCTTAGAGCCCAGTGGTTCTCATTTAGTTCTTCTTTAATTGTCAAACATGTATTAGGCTTGTGATATAATAAGAATGTAAGCTCCATCGGTGTAAAGATCGCCATGTCTACAGCTCTTTTTCTCTGCATGTGTCAAGCCCAGAGTAAAGAATAAAGAATAAATGTATATGATGGGCTCCTGAAGCCTGAAGTAATAGGGTGTCAGGGAGTCAGGAGCCCAGTTACCCTGAGGATTCTTTTCACTTCTGTTAATAGTTCAGGCTGAGATTTAGGCTCAGATCATAAGAGCTATGCCAGACTCTTCCTAAATGGGATGGGTGCCTGATTTTCTTGCAGAATTATTGCAAACTTTTAATAATACAATTGATCCTCCATATCCATGGAATTCATATGCCTGGATTTAACCAGCTTCAGATCAAAAATATTCACAAAAAAGAAAAGATGATTGTGCCCATACTGAACATATACAGACATTTTTCTTGTCATTTGTCCCTAAACAATACAACTCTATACCTAGCATTTACATTGCATTAGGTATTATAAGTAATCCAGAGATGATTTAAAGTATATAGGAGGATGTGTATGGGTTAAACGCAAATTCAACACTATTTTATATATAAGGCATTTAGGCCTTTGTGGATTTTGGTATCTATGAAGGAGATGGTCCTGGGAACAATTCTCTACAGATACAGAGGGATGACTGTATATGTCCACAGACCCATGGAAGTCAGTCTTTCGAGTATTACAAATTTCATGTTGATACCAATCAGTCTCTGTCTTTCTGTCTTTCTCTGTCTGTGTGTCCTTATGAATCAGTTATGCGGGTCTTTGCATTGCAAAGTGAGTTCAGATTGATGTGCAAATGTGTCCTTTACAATTATTAGGGACTGCGTGCAATTCTTTTTAGAGAATAAGTTCAGCATTGTTGAGAAGCCCACATTCTTCTTGACATTCTATTTCAAATTGTCCTCTGGAGTACCCGTGACAAAAATATCATGGAAGGAAGGAACAGGTGTTGCATTATACCTAGTTTTCTTTCCCCACAGACCCACTAAATCCAAAGTTACACACAGTAGGAAAGTCATCCACTTTTCCTAAAACCGAGAAGTTTCTGACAATACCTTCTGTGAAAGTGAGTCCACTAGTAAGAACAGATCACAATCCCTGCAGCAGGGGAAGGGCTGATAATATATTAACACCGGCTTGACAAGAATTGCAAGGGAGACCCAGGAAGAACAAGTGAATGAGAAAAGGTATAAAAGGTAGAAAAGGCAGGACTCACAGATGATGTGAGCTAAAAGCTAAAGTAACACTAATAAATAACATAGAAGTTTTACATCTCTTCAGCTTATATAGAACAGAATCCAGTTCTCACGACAAACCTGCTAGAAAGCTTAAACTTGCCCAAAGTGTGTCAAACACTCACTTGTTCGATACATTTTTTTGAGCTGCTACTTTATGTCTGGCACTACTGGAAATGTTGATGATGCATCAGTGAACAAAACTAAGTCTCTAGCCTCAGGGTATTTATATTCTAGTAAGTGACAAGGTTCTAAAAGTCAGACAATGTAATAGTGTGCCTTAATTGAGCAACTACAAAGTTCTAGGTGCTTTGTCTGTTATATCTGACTTAATTCTCAAAGTAATCCTAAGAGGCAGAAATATCATTGTTCCTTTTTTATAGTTGAAGCAACTGAAGTTAAGAAAGAGCTAAATAACTTCCATAGGGTTGCACACGTAATAAGAATTACAGAATTCAAACTCACGTTTCCCTGACTGCTAAGCAGGACAGCTAAACAGGCTTTAAATACAAGAGTACTAACATAAGTGGTCAAAAATATGCTCCACCTCATGGATGTTTTGTGTTACAGAGAAAATGTGGAGCTGGGAAAGGTTTGCTTGTTGCAATATAAATTAATTTTATACCATACCTTTATTTTATGTAGAGCTCCTGGGATAACAAATGGCAGAATATTTGTTTTCATGTTAAATTCTTTACCTATTAAACTAGTGTGTGTTATACATCCTCCTACAGTTTCTCAATTGTCTATAAGGGAAACATTTTTCTTTCCTGCAAATATATAATTTTAAAACATTTCCAAAAATCTTCAAATGAAAGACATTCTTCTGGTTAAAAAAGACCATTTGGTGTTTTCTTTTCTCTGAACTCTCTTTGGCTTCCCTTTAGATTAGTTCTCAGCTTTCAGCCTTCAGAGGCATCTGAGCCTTGGTCCAGGGAACACACTGGCTCTACTCAGAGACTCTTGGCAGTGCCGAGGCTCACCACCAAGCAGGGGCTGGCTGCTGTGGACATCATCATTTCAAGTTTCCATAACTGAGTGCTGGGATTCCTTTACATGGACAAGCGCTTTGCTGTCTCAGAGGTGTTAATGAGAATTTCACAAGTAGGTGGAGGAGGTCAGACCACAGGTCTTTTCAAATCTCAGCTCCTGGGACCCACTTATAGTTCCTAGAAGCCCTGTGGGGAAATGAACGACAGAGAGAAAGACAATAAGACCTGCCATTGACCTGCAGCCACAGAGAGCTGTACTCAGCATGAAGGGAACAATACACATTGTCTTTGTCCCCGAGGATTTTATATTCTAAAGGAAGAAGGGAAAGAATTTGAAATACCCAAGTCAACAAGCCATTCACATAATTAGAGCTGTATGACCAATGAAGAAATCTATTATAACTACCACATTCTTCCTCCCCGAAGGGAAGTTTCTTTACCGAAGTCGTATAAACTGGTAGTTGCAAAAACTGCCTCTGGAACCAGACTTCCTAGGTTAGAGTTATGATCCTGCAACTTTCTAGCTGTGTACCTTCAGTTGAGCTGTGTAACCTCTTGTGCCATGGTTTCCTGATGTGCAAGATGGGAACAATAGCAGTGTGTCCCCCACAGCATGGTTGCAGGTATTAAAAGAGTTTATATATATGTATAGACACACACACATATACGTACGAGTTAAAGGAGTTACACATAGAGTTCTAGGAGTTAAACATATTAAATCTGTTAATATATACGAAGTGCTTGTAACGGTGCTTGTTAACAGTAAATGCTGTAGTAAAAACGGCTCCTTGCTGGTATTGCATTAGGTTTGTCTTTAAGCCAGATCTGAAGATGGAGTGAGTCATTTCCTTATTCTAATGGCAATAATAATAACTTTTCATTTGCAGTAAATGCTTAATGAAAATTGGACATGTTCTATCTCATTTAGTTCTCACAACAATCTTATAAAGTAGAAACAATTTTAAACTTCATTTGACTATGAAGAAAACAGAGCTCAGTGAGGTTTGAATGACTTCCCTAAGACTCCAACACAGGTCTGTTGCTGCCGATGAAGTCAGACGCAGATCAGTCTGACTCTTCTGGAATTTATTTTTATTATAACCTCTTGATTCTTCCCTTCAACTATGAAAGAACGATGAGGAGAATGTTCTGGCATTGGAGATGTGATGTGAAATCAAAATCAAATGGTAAATGATTAAAGGAAGTAGCTGAACAGATCTCTAAATTTTACCATTGGGGGTCAACGGAAGTACAGGATTAGCAGCAGAGTTTTGCTGCCTCTAAAGTTCCTGTGAGTATCTGAAGAACCACACTTTGGAAATTCACTCAGATTATGTGTTCCATTCCTAAAATTCCCTTTGCTGATATTTATAGCTGAGGGAAGGATAGATGATTAAAAGGCAGAGTCACCAGAATCTTAGATTTTAATAAGGAAAACGTAAAGGCGGATACAGAAATCTGTAAGAGGGAGAAAAAGGGTCTACATCCCAGGACAGACACTCTGCCCTACATTAGAGCTGCAGGTAGCTCTTTAAAATGGTGACCGCATCCTCCATGGTCAGCCCAATCTAGTCTTAAAACATCTAGACTGAGAAAAGAGCTAGTCGGGCTCCAAGATGCATCAAGACGAGGCTGAAGTTTTATTCAGTCCTTTGGGGCAGACTGAAAAAATAATAAGTTTATTAAAATTGCCTATGTATCATGCTATGAAAACTTCTGCAAGGATGCACAGATGGGCTTCAATTTGGAGAACTCTGTTGCTGCATATTAAAGGCCTTTGATTTTAATATCCAATAATGAATAAAACTACTGGTGAGTGTCCTCCTGAGTCATAATGTAATCAGAAGCGAACGGCTGAGTCTGGCTCTCATTTCTTTTCACTATTGAATATTTGCTCTCAGCCAGATGTACCTAAGCTGAGAACACAACAATGAATCATCGTATACGTAGTGAAGCAGACCAAGGGGATTTAGTCAGAAGAAAAGCAAGAACTAATTAGAGCCAAATAAAAAATGTGGCTTTGAAATTTATTGGAATTATTGAATTTTCTGGAAGCAATTAGCCCTCAGCATCCATGGTCTTCTAAATAAGCCAAAACTTTTCTGCAGTGAAACACACTTTATTGAGGTCTGCCATCTCTGTGCTCTACTTCAAGGCCCCGCCCCACCCTGATCATAGATGCCGGTAAAGCAGGAGTTAGCATGAGGAGTGACCACTTCCACCTCCCAGGTGCTGCAGCGCGGAGCCCCTGTGCTGATCCCCGAGTTGAAGCTTCTCTTTATGATCCTGAGGATATCACTGCCTGAGTGGGGGGCGGGATTTCTGTATGGTTTGCTTTCTTTGGTTTCTCTCTCGGTCAACTTCATCATCTTAGTGAGTTGGTTTAAAGTCAAATCAGATTTCTTTAAGTTATTTCCTGTTCCCATGAATAACCATTTTGTGGCCCCAATTCTTCACCTTTTCCTCTCCCCACACTTGTCAGTGTTATTTTGCAGCTCCTTCTTTCAATCCATAGAGTCTATTTCTCCACCCTTTGACTTGATGTGACTACCCTTTTGATCTGTTTTTGCCAACAGAACGTGAAGTATCTATAAGAAGTGCTACCTCCACGCCTCATCTGAAAAGACCAGGGACACTTTGGCTTCCTGCCTAATCATTAGAACAGGAATAGACTGTTGCTCTGGAAGATGAGCATAAGCTCAGTTGTTCCATTCAAGATCTCGGAGAGGCTCTGCCCTAAATCTGCAAAGCCACCCAGCTGATCTGAAGTTGGTGTGATTGAGCACCACTGACTAGCAGAATGCCCTGCCATCCCGATAACTCTTGGAGGAAAAAACTTTGGTGTTGTTTCGAGTCAGTAGACTTTGAGGTGGTCTGTAACATGGTGGCGTTTAATGGACACAACCACTGTGATCGATCCTCAGCCCTAAGTTCCGACATGCATCATGACACAGCCCCACTCTGAATGCAAGTTAGAATCTTTGGTTCCTTGCACCGTATTTGACACTCAGTACTTCTCTTAACATAATTATGAAATAAGTAATAGTGTTGAACTCATGTCAGTGAACTTTTGCATTGCTCTCTAATTTGAAATCAGGAGTAAGTTTATTCTTTTCTAATCAGCATTCTCCTTTCTGGACTGTGTCGCTTTTGTGTTCTTTTTTGATGTTCTCTCTGTTTCTGTTTCACTTTCATTTAGACAGAAATGAATGATAAATTTGGGAGATTAATAATCTTTCTCCGTTGCCTTGGTAGTAGAATTTGAAAAGTGTTAGAAACCGTATGAGAAGAAGGGCAAACAATCCCAAGGCAAATGAGCCTGGAAAGTTGGCCTCGATCTCATTAATCTGATGATGAAATTCTGAATCACTAAACAAATCTCAGGGTGTTATTGCATACTTGTCCTACCTTTTATGCATTATTATATTTTTTATTTTTCTTGAAACCTCACTCAGAAGCCCAGGTGGTAAAACTAACTTCAGATCTTTTTTAAGAAAGACTTAATCTTTCTTTCTAGTAGAATTTAGAATATTTCTGCTTTTTCTCTTATTTTCTAACACTTTGAGATCTTTAGCCAAAGGAATCATTTCTTAAATTCATCATCAGCACTGGTTTACAGACCACGCATAGACATTGCTTTTCTGGGCATAAAGTTTTCAGGAGAGTATTCTACAACGGTGAGGCATTCAGACTGCCCAAATACCACTAATGTTTTTTTCATTATTTCTCCTTTAGAATAAAACACATCACATTTTAATTTATCAATACTAACTTTGTGCAGCAAAGCAGTGAGTACTTTTGAACTATTTCCCTTCTGGCATTTAAAGCAGTGAGTACAATGTTGACATCCAAAAGCTATTGTAGTCTGTGGTGATATCAGAGACGATGTTCACTTAACATAGTTGAGAACTGGCTGCCTGTTTCCTATTTCTGCAGAGACAGATGAATATATAATCAGAACAAGAAGCTCAGGAAGGGCAGAATAAATGGGAAGAAGTCTGTGCTGCTCTTTTAATTATCACATTAGACAACGGCCAGTTAAGGTTTGGCGCTTGATCACATTCCTTGTCTCTTGCAGTACGGGAACATTTCCCATCATGGCCTGGCTGCTGATGCAAAGATGCTATGAGAGCCTTGTTCTTGTCTCTGTCTTTCTCTGCCTCATTAGCTGGTTCATTTTAATTATTGCAACTTCATAAAGTCTAACATTTCAATATCAAATGTTCCATTCTTCAATTAACCATTAAAACTCAGAGAAGGGAGGATTGATGATCACATGACATTCCTCATCTATTTCTACATTTAACAATAATTCCATATCATTATTTTGAGATATGCCAGGGCCCAGACAGCCCCTGTATTCTTACCATCTATGGAGACAACTACATCTTCATTCAACACACACTTACTGAGCTCTTTCAGTGTTGAAGACCCTGGACAGAAGCTTTGATCCCTTCTTTAAAAGAGCATTTATCTCCTTTCCTATAAGGGACTAACTTTAAGAAAATCCTGATAAAGAAAGGTAAGATGTTAATGTAAAAGGGAAAAAGACATGAATAAAGGTCTAGAAGATCAAGAGTAAACACAGGAAGGAAAAACAGAATAGGGAGATTCACCATCGCGCATCTTCAACAACTTACTACACTCCATATTTGTGTTTTCTGTATTTTTTCTAGATTTATTATATTTACAATTAAAATATCAATAAAGTAGAAGTATACTGCCAATGTTGCAAAGGGACAGACATGGGAGATGATTACCAAAAATTACTGGATGCTGTTAGAAAGCTAAGGACAGTTAATTTTTAGGAAGACAATTAAACTGGTACCTTATTTCATTATAAATTAGACCCATAGGGGAAATAGAAGATACTCAGGTATGATTTTATTTTTCATCTCAGAGAAAAAAAAATCTGGCCCCTGCATAGGTGTCATAAATTAACTTTCTCTTATATGTTACTCTAAATGAAGTCTGTCTCCATTAACACAAATACTAAATATATGATCAATTTAAATATGCTAGTTTGGGATGGCACCTGTGGCTCAAAGGAGTAGGGCACCGGCCCCATATGCTGAAGGTGGTGGGTTCAAACCCAGCCCCAGCCAAAAACTGCAAAAAAAAAAAAAAAAAATACATAGCTTGTTTGTTTTACATGGAAACAAGTATTTTCCTACCTTATATAAGTAATTTTTTAAATCAAAATCAGCACACTGTACCCCATAAATGCATTAATATATATATATGATTTATGTATTTATGGCTTAATAAAAATAAATAAATAAAATAAATAAATCCATGTCTTTCTATTGCCGTGAAAATTTGATCTGCATAATTCCAGCCTATCAAGATTTTGTGAAATTTTGATTCTCTTCCACTTATGCATTCTTCCTATAAAGCTATTTTTATCTCCATTTTAAAATATTTCATAAATAGTTACTAAGAGCCTGCTACATGTTACACACTATTTATATACTAAGGATTTAGCAATAAATAAGAGACAAAGCTTCCAGCCTTCATGAAACTTAAATTATAAGGGAAGAAATAGATGATAAAAGGTAGACAGAGAAGTAGTAGGTCAGATGGGGATTAGAACTGTGGACATATGTAAGATGGCGGGGTAGGAAGTGGAGAGGCATCTAGACCCTAGGCCCAGTCTTGGAAGGAAGGGCAATGAAGCCAGTAGATGTAGCAGAGTGAGAGTAAGAGCTAGGAAAGGAATACAATGTACTAAGAGGAACACGCCCTCTGGGGCCTTCTAGGCCGAGCAAGACTTTGGCTTTTGCTCTGTGGAAAAGGAGAAGTCACTGGAGAGGTTCAGTCAACCTCTGTTTTAGAAGATCCATCCGTGTGGAGAATAAATGGAAGTGATACAAGAGTGGAAGTGATCAGAGCTGTTGGCTACTACAGTGGTCCAAGCAAAGGCTGGTATTGGTTTGGACCAGGTGACAGCAGTGGAAGTGGTGAGAAGTAGGCAGATTCTGAGTATATTAGGAGATAGAGTCGTACAACTTGTTAACTGGTTGGGTAGGAAATATGAAAGAAAAGGAATTCTCGGTTGACTCCATGGTTTGGGCCTGAACAGCCAGAAGGACGGAGCTGTTGCATACTGCACTGGAGAAGGCTGTAGCCGGTTTCAGGGTGGGAATCCAGAGTTGGGTCATAGACTTGTCGTATTTGAGATGTCTGACAGACATACAAGTACAGATGTTAAGTAGACAATGGAATAAATGGGTCTGGTGTTTACTGGGGAAAAGTTCTGAGTAAAAGTAGAAATGGGAGCAGCATCAGCATATAGGTGGTTTTTAAAACCAAAAGACTGGATAGAAGGCTGTAGGAGCAAGTACGGACAGAAGAAAGATGTCATCCCAGGACAAAGCTCTGGAGAACAGTAGTGCTGACAGGTCCAAGTTGGAAAAGAATCACAAAAAAGACCCAAAAGTGGCCAGTCTAGTTGGAGAATCTGAGGTGTGCTCTCCTGCACGTAAGCAGAGCAGCTCACCGTGCATCAGGCACATGTCGGTTTGTTCACCAAAAAGAATTTAGTTAGATGTATTTAAAATATGGAGAATATACAATGACAATTTATGTAACCCTTCATGCATTATTGAATCTTTGCTCTTTTTCATACACTACAGCATTGAAATTAAAGTCACAACCTCTGCATGTTCTAATTCTATTTCTCTGCATCCTTCTTCCCCGCAGAGGTCCTTGCTCTTTTGAAGCTGATGTTTATGATTCTCATGCATGTTTTTCACTTTTTAAATTGAAATTTATGTAAATACTCAATTTTTATACCATATATGTGTGTACACATTCTATAGACATATAAATAAAGTATAATATTATTTTCCATGTTGTTAAACTTAATGCACAAGCTGTATATTGCCTTTCACACCTTTTGGATTTTATTTTTTTAGTAGTATATTTTGTAGTATGTTATGAAGATAATTTTTTTAATGCTGTGCCACATTCCATTATAAGAATATATTGTAGTTTTGGCTCGGCGCCTGTGGCTCAATCGGCTAAGGTGCCAGTCACATACACCTAAGGTGGCGGGTTTGAATTCCCAGCCCGGGCCCACCAAACAACAATGATGGCTGTAACCAAAAAATGGCCGGGCGTTGTGGCGGGCGCCTGTGGTCCCAGCTGCTTGGGAGGTGGAGGCAGGAGACTCGCTTGAGCCCAGGAGTTGGAGGTTGCTATGAGCTGTGATGCCATGGCATTCTACCCAGGGGGATAACTTGAGGCTCCGTCTCAAAAAAAAAAATAAAATAAAATAAAATAAAATAGGACTAGAAGCAATTCAAGTAGCCAGGGCTTCATGTTCCTGCCTCATTGTCCCTTGCTTACCTGGGTACTTACCACATTTTAGTTTATTGTTCGTTTAGCTGCATCTTTTCCAGAAGACTCCAAACTTTAAGGGGAGCTTTGCCTATCTTGGTAGCTATTCTATCTTGAGCTTTTATCACAGTGCCTGACACATGTTAAGTGCACATTAAATATTTGTTGAAAAAACAGAAATGATGAAATAGGTCACAGTATATCCCTAGATGGTATTTGTGCAAAAATAAAAAAAAGAGGACAAATAGCAACACTGAAAAGGCCTTCTAATGTAATAGTCAAAAGAAAAATAGGACAGAATAGTGTAAGCAAACTGTTAAAGCATGCTAATCATGAAGGTATACATGTTAGGATCGTTCACTGAAAGCCACTATCTTTTTTTTCTTTTTTCTCCTTTTTAAGTTTTTGATAGCATGGCCATATACAAACATATGCTCATCAGAGAATCCGAATGAAAGGGTGAGGAAGGGAGAGTTTGTGGGGAGAGACCAGGGGTGAGGTGAGAGTGTTGGCTTATATGTGCAGCTCTGAGAAAAGGGAGCTTCAGCAAGGCCCTGCACAGCCATTCCGCAGGGCCCGCAGGAAGGCTCCCTGTGGCCCAGACAGCTCAGAGCTTGACTTCTTTAGCTACTTGAGAGGCCGAGGCAAGAGGATACCTTGAACCTAAGAGTCTGAGGTTGCTATGAGCTATGATGCCACAGCACTCTACTGGAACAAGAAAATGAGACTCTGTCTCAAAAATAAATAAATAAATAATAAAATAAAATTAATTAAAGGATTCGTATAGGCTCAGCGCCTGTAGCCAGTGCTTAGGGCACCAACCACATACACGGAGGCTGGCAGGTCCAAACCTGGCCCAGCCTACTAAACACTGACAACTGCAACAAAAAATAGCCAGGCATTGTGGTGGGTGCCTGTAGTCCCAGCTACTGGGAGGCTGAGGCAGGAGAATTGCTTAAGTCCAAGAGTTTGAGATGGCTGTGAGCTGTGATACCATGGAACTCTACTGAGGGCAACATAATGAGACTGCCTCAAAAAAAAAAAACAGGAAAAGGAGTCTTTTCAGAATCCTTCAGAGGTAACTTTTACAGATTACAATGTAGGAATGTTTTCAACTTCTAATACATGTAAATTGCCTAAACATCTCCAGTAGCCAAACCCTGTAACCTCCAAAACCAGACATAAAGGTCAGATATTCTTTGATTTCATTTATATGAAGTATCCAAAATAGATCAATCCATAGAGACAGCATGCAGAGTGGCGAGTAGAGGGGAGAATGGGGAGCCACTGTTTAATTGGCAAGAGATTTTACCATGGAAATAAACTGGAACTAGGCAGAGGTGGTGGCTGCACAATTGTTCAATTGTGAACATACTCAGAATTATTCATTTTGAAATCTTTAATTTTGAATTTCACATAACAAAGTTGAGAAGTGATTATCTCCCAGTCGTGCTATTTGATGTTCTTTATGACCATAACTAGACTTCCATAGACCTCACAGAAACCCCTTCTTAGCTTGCTAGTAGGTTATTTTATAAACCATTATCCATGCAAAAATAAAGCAAAAATTTCAGAATTTTTAAAGATTTAATCAAATTATTCTTGCCATTGATTTTTAATCAATAACCTTTGCAGGTTATAGTCCAAAAGTCAGGCTCTTGACTGCTGGGCCTTACTGCTGGAGTCACGGTAGATAGAAATGACAGCATTCAGTGGTAACAGCAGTAATTAAAGTCTTTTTTGTCTTGTCAGTTCAATAAATGGTGGCATGATTTTGACATGAGTGTTTAAACATTGATTATTGGCTTAGCGCCTGTGGCTCAAGTGGTTAAGGCGCCAGCCACATACACCTAAGGTGGCGGGTTCGAATCCAGCCTGGGCCCACCAAACAACAATGACGGATGCAACCAAAAAATAGCTAGATGTTGTGGTGGGCGCCTGTGGTCCCAGCTACTTGGGAGGCTGAGGCAGGAGACTCGCTTGAGCCCAGGAGTTGGAGGTTGCTGTGAGCTGTGATGCCACAGCACTCTACCCAGGGGGACAGGCTTGAGGCTCTGTCTCAAAA